>CAJHQP010001208.1:0-125581 GCA_905132765.1 Moricandia arvensis | reverse complement strand
GTAATGATCGGTCATTTATGGAAACACATAAAATAGACCTGCTACGTCAGAATACGACCATTGTAAAAAGAGTTTTGTGATTGGTCACAAATGCATATAACTGATGTGCATCAGATTTTATTCAGTTGAATATATGAACATGTAAGTACCTTCGAAAATTGGTATTATTTGATGTGGCTTGCAACATTGTAGATGTGACAGTGGTGGTCTTAAAAAGTAAGTAAGTTTCTATGCTTTCAAACCTCTTCTACATTTTCACTATGTTTTGCTTGAGGGCAATCATTGGATAAGTCTGACGAAGTTGATATATCCTGGTTTTTAAGGATTGACCAAGGTGTACGTTCAATATTTAAGTATATTATATGTATTTTGAATCTATTTTAGTGACTTTGCAGTTTCAGGTACCTTTTCGAAGATTTTGGTGATTGTAAAGCTCTTTGGAGCACTGATATGTCTTAATATTTACTAAGTTTAGACCATGTTATAGGCGCTATTTGGAGTATGTTATGTGTGTCTGGAATGTGTTTTAGAATATTTTCAGGTCTATGTGCATTTTGGAGCATTATAGAGATTATTAGGCTTTCTGAAGCTCAAAGAGAAAGAAATCCCGTACCTGGTCAAAATCTTCAATGTACGAGTCAAGACAGAGAGTTTGGGTCAATCATATGACGCACCCTTGCCATTGATCAACGGTCAGCATGAGGAAGTGCAATTCACAAAATACCCGACTTGAAGCCCACGTCATAGAAGTTACAAGACTGTCCTTTGACGAGCTTTACCTAGTTTATATTATGTTTCTTGTGTTTTACACAGAGAGTTCTTTTACAAGTTTAGAGATTTTAGTAGTTTTAGGGGAGAAGATCAAGACTTCTTTCATGCTTTGTATTGGAACCCCAATTGTCTATCCCTAATCTTATGCATTATTTTATGTTTATAAATATATTCTCCTTATCTATGTCTGATCGGATATCATGTTACATTTGGAGTTTATTAATGGTTTTGAAAGATTAGTCAAACAATCGAATTGCTAGGTTGATTATTAAATCTATCTTGAGTACTGTGCTTATTGCTTTTGTTCTTCAGTAACTAACTAGAACCCTGATGTTAGGATAATTAATACATGCGAGAGTAGGATCTTTACCTTAACTAATCATGTTGAGCTTACATTGTTAGGGATAATCGAGAGATTAGTCAGGTAACTCTAAGTGAACCTTTAATGCTTGACTAAGAAAGCCATCGATCGATGTCGTTTGCATACCATCAATCGACGGTCATTCAGAATTTGCATACCAAAGTTGTAGACTCTAAGCTTAGCCGTAGATAGATATCAATTATATCTTTATTTATTAAATTTATTTTCTATTAGTGAATCCCATGGTTTTATCCATTATAACTCACTACCTGAAAACCCTAGATTATATTATATTCATTAATTGCTTACAACCAACTTATTCTTGATTTACTAGTTCTTAAAGTTTATTTAATTGTCTAGCATAAGTAAGTTTATTATCAAATCTATTGTGTGCCCTCGCTCTTTATGGATTCGATCCCTAAGTATTACAGATGCACCTCTTATTTGAGAGAGTAATCAGTAGCTCACCTAAGGTAATTTAAGGATGTATCAAATTTTTCGCCGTTTTCGGGGACCAAAAATCACCATTACATTGGTTTTGCAGATTTGTCTAGGTTTTCTTTTCAGTTTTCTTAGTAGTGCAAGAAGCAACAAGGTAAAATACTTAGTTTTCTCAGACCCAATAGCAATTGAACGTAGCTTCACAAAGATAAGCAACAAAAATTGATTGACACCAACACTTCTACATCTATCGACACTCATCTACTCGCATCAATCGACACCAGTCCCGAGACCTCAATCGACGGTGATTCCTGAGCAGAGATGGTTGCTTTGTTGATCGTGACTAGGAATGAGAGAGGGGACCTGTATGACCTTGAAGGTCATCTGTGTAGTGAAACAGGTTAGAGAATTGATGATCAGGGCGTTGTAATCCCTAAACAAGAAGAAGCTGCTGTAGCTGAAGCCCAGGCTGCTCAACCAAGAACGTTGGTTGACTACAATCGTCCAGACCAATTCTACGCCAACAGATCTGCTATACAACCTCCATCTTTTCAGAGGAAATATTTTGAGCTAAACCCAGCCTATTTCACACTTGTGGCACATAGACCATTTCATGAGCATTCCCATGAGCACCGTATGGATCATCTGGAGTGATTTGAGGATCTTTTTCTGCCATTAAAGCTAATGGAGTCACTGAGGACTATCTTCTATGCAAGCTCTTCAAGTATTCACTTTCTGGAGATGCTTTAAATTGGCTTATGCAGCTATCACCAGAATCTCTACATCTTGGACCGACATCAAAGACGCCTTTAAACGTAAGTTCTTTAATGATGCCAAAGCTGAGGATTTGAGGAGCATAATTGCTACATTCACACAAGAGTCTGCAGAGTCTTTAAGATATCAGATTCAAATCGTACCAAAGAAATTTTCCACACCATGGATTCAATGAAGTGCAACTTCTCAGAACTTTCTTCAGAGGTATTGATTTATCATACCATATGGCTTTAGACACAGCTTGTGAGGAAAATTTATGCACTAGAATTTCAGTAAAAGCTACTAGGATGACCATGAGAGGAGAAAATTGGCGCCTACACTTACCAAAAATCAGATGGAAGAAGTAAAAGCCAATTTAGAGAGTGTTCAGAGGGTTCTGAAGAAGCAAGTTAGCTTGTAGAAGGCGTAGAAGCTATAGTATCTGACAATGAGAAAGGTGAAGAAGTAGATATGAACTTTGTTGGAAATGGATTCCAGAGATATGGGAACCAAAGCAACATAAACTCTTATGGCAATGATCAGAGGAGTGGCTACAACCAAGGATCACAGCAGTAGAGACCCTAAATCATTAGGGTTGAAGCCATGATTGACGAGGTTCTGGAAGGACAGCAGATGATGACATAGACTTCAATGGAATGATTGACGCTGTCTATACCAATTTCAACACAAATTTGAAGCTCTCAACACCAATGTGAAGAAGCTAGAGAATCAAGTGGTTCAGACCAGTGAGGCTGTGAGGAGACAATAAGCTACGATCAATGAAAAGATTGAGGCTGGACAGAAGCATTACGTTAGTGTCATCATTGATATTCATTTTTGGGAAGTTGTGGAAGAGATTAGGCATCAAGAGGAGTAAATACGTGAGAATCCCCTACCCTGTTCGAATGACCATCGATCTATAGTCAAATCTAACCATCGATCGACGGTACCTGAAAAATCCGAGTATGAAGAGATGGAAATCGATCAATAGCCGGACCCTACCATCGATCGACGGCTGGTCAAAACAGAAGTATGTCGGTTGCCAAGTATATACCTGAGCCTTATATATACTCGTTGGAACTCGACCCCAACCCTACCCAAACCCATATAGATAGATAGATAGATAATTCAGTTCCTATGGTAATGGGAAAAGCTATGGATGGACATACTAAAAGAACGAAGAAGATCCCTAAGCATCTTAGAAAGGAAGCTAATGAGAAAGATATGGATAGCTTTACCAAGATATTCCTTAACATCCTTTTAGAAACCACATTCGAGGAAGCTTATTACAGTCACATATTGTGGATGTTCTTCAGAGAAACCAAGGCGACTAATGAAGACATTGAAAGAATGTTTAATCATATGAGGGAGAAGATAAAGCAGAGGGTTAAGTTGAAGAAGAGAAGCGGCCCTGGAAAGTTTGTAGTTCCATGTAGCATATTTTGACATGACTACCCTCATGCACTCTGCGACACCAGTTCTTCAGTAAGCATTATGCGAAAAACCATGGTAGAGGTGCTCGGCTTAAAAGTTGAACCTTTTAGTGATTCATTCACTTTTGTGGATTGCTCTAAGGTAAATTCAGGAGGAATAGTCAAAGACCTTCAGATGCAAATCGCTGATGCCCTAATTCCTGTAGACTTTCATGTTTTGGACGTCCAAGTGGAGAAAAATTCATCCCTGCTACTTGGAAGAGATTTCATGGCCACAGTAGGACCAGTATGCGACATGAAGACAAAAAAGTTGCATCTTTCTCTTATTGATCAAAATAATTATTATGAACATGTTCAAACTAGAACCAATACTGCTCTCATTGATTTGATTCATGAACCATGACTTGGGGCAACGGGTTTCTGCAATTTTGAGCAAGAGAAGGAGTCAGATGATGGAGCAGCGATTGACAACCAGCCCATAAAATCGATTGAAGTTGTTAATCTATAATCGATCGACATCCACCCATTGACATCGATCGACGAACCTGACCTAGGAAATGACATGGATAACCCAGATCACGACATTTCCAATTTTAAAGAAAAAGTAATCGGGTACCATGCCCTTGCACTTGAGGAAGCTCGAAATTTCAGAGGACCCAATGAAACTTGGAATGCAACATCGATTGACGGTGCCCCAATACCATCAATCGACGCACACCCAGCATAAGGATATGAATCTTAGAAGAATCCAACTAGAAGGAGATTTCGTTGGGAAACCAGAGAGGAGCATGGAGTTTAATGAGATGAAGATGGCAATGCACTAGAAATAGATGACATAATCATCAATGTGTCCAAAGAAGACATAAGAAAGATTCTCAAAGAGCAGCAGTGGTTGGCTACATTCATCTGCGTTTACCACCTGAGAATTTTGAGGAGACCAGACAATCAGCTGACTATTACATCAGAGCAGAAGTAGATGACATGGTACAGGGAATATACAGAGCACATGAGATGTTGATGGATGACTATTACAAGACGATGGATAACATCTATTACCCATTCAACAACAGTATCAGCTGGTTAACCACTTGAATGGAAGAGAAGAAGCAAAATATAGACTTTAGTAATTAGATGATTTAGAGACAGCATCCGAATGGAGCAGAAAGCGCTCCACTGATAGACAGACTTGTACGACCATCGACCGACGCTTCACGCCAACCATTTAGACAGAGGCTGGTAACTGAGAAGCTGTTGAAAGATAAACTTGATGGATTTTATGCATCTCAACACATGATGATGGAAGAAATCTCCAGAAGATTGAATGACATATTCATACCTACAAATAGCAGGATTGGCTGATTACACAAACACATTAAAAACCTCTAGGAGAGAATGAGTCAAATTGAGAAGACAAATAAAAACATGGAAAACCAAAGAACCAAAGGTGAATAAGCCATTAGAAACTTCGTTGGTATCTGTTTTAGATGAGGAAAGAAGATGTGGACACTTGTTTTCCAACAAGTGATACTCTACACCCATCTTAGTCCATGCAATGCTAAACGTCAAGCTAAAGATTATAATCAAGCGCTTAGTGGGAAGCAACCCAATATTAAGTATATTTAAAAATTCATTTTAGTTTCAATATTTTACTAATTTTTGTTTTTTATTTTCTTTATTTGCAGTAAAAAAACAGGAAGATCGAGAACTAGCATCGACCGGCAACAGTGCACAACCATCAGTCGATACCGATACTATTGGTTCACAGCCATCACTTACCATCGGTCGACACTCATTACAGAGTCTGGTATCGATTTCTTTCTTAAGTGTTTACTTATGATTTAGTTTTTCCCACATAACTGAGACGGGATAACACTGGGGACAGTGTTATTTAAGTCTGGGGAAATTTATTGATATTTTTTTTTCTATTTTGAGATTTATTACTATATGTTTTTTTTGAGTTTTATTGAGTCAAGAAAGGGATTATGATCATTTAAATTTTTTGACTTATTATCTAACCATTCTATGGCACTATTCTAGATTTGTTGATTGCAAAGAGTACTAGAGATACCAAAGTGGATCATACTGCCACTATATCACACTTTCTTAGAAAGATTGAAGGAACCGAAACCAAATTCAAACCTAATACTGAATTATTTGCTTGCTTTGGGGTTTGGCATACACTGGATCGGATTCCTCTTGCAAGCCTGGAACGTAAAAGTCTGTGTGCATTTAATTCACTTCTCACTCCCTCTTCGACATCTATACAAAAAAGATTGAGATGATTTCGTGAAAGATGCAAAGTGGAAGGTGGATTATTTATGACCCCATTATTCTAATTCGGAAAGGATTTATCACACATTGTCGAAGCAAGGGATATGTACATTACCGATGACCGCATTATTAGCCTACTCCATGTTTAAAATAAATAAAAAATTGAAAAAGAAAGATGAACAAGATGGACTGTATCAGCGTCGTTGATTCATTGGACTTATAAAAAATAATAATATAAAGAGATTTATAAAAGCGAGAAAAAGGGAAGAAATGGATCAGAGAAGACTTCATTTGTGTTCAGATACTTGCAAGGGTAAGATTACATGTGTCATCTGATCGTTACTCCCAAGGTAAAGACTTCACTTTTATTTTATGCAAGAAATGAGGTTAGTAGAGGGGTGAGGCAGACTAGTATTTGCTATCTTGTTGGTAGAATTGATTTGGTTTCTATACTAGGTTAATGTATATAAATTTTCTCTAAGATTGACACTTGTTTGAAGTGGTTGCAGCATAGTAAAGGTGAAAATGATGAGTTAAAGATTTTGTGAATCCATGTGTTTTCAACCCTCTTCCACAAGTTTACCCTTGTTTTTCTTGCGGACAAGCACTGTTAGACCATGTTATCGCCTTATTTGGAGTTTTTATGTGTGTATAGGATGTGCTTTAGAGTTTTTTTCAGGTCAAGTTTCATTTTGGAGTATTATAGAGATTATGAGGCTTCCGAAGCTCAAAGAGAGAGGAACTCCGTAGCTGGTCAAAATCAGCAATGTACGAATCGAGACAGAGAGTTTGCGTCGATCGGCGATGCGCCCTTCCGTCGATTGAGGGTCAACACAAAGAAGCCCAATTCACAAAATACCTAACTTGAAGCCCAAGTCTCAGAAATTATAAGATTGCCCCTGAACGAGTTTTACCTAGTTTATATTATTTTTGCTTGTGTTTTATCCAAATTGAGCTATTTTACAAGTTTAGAGATTTTAGTAGTTTTGGCGAAAATATCAAGATTTCTTTCAAACTTTGTATTGGAACCCCAATTTTCTATCCCTAATTTTATGCATTATTTATGTTTATGATTATGTTCTGCTTAGCTATGTCTGAGTGGTCTCTTGTTAGATTTATGATTTATTGATTGTTTTGATAGATTAGCCAAACAATAGAATTGCTAGGGTTATTATTAGATCTTTCATCATTATTGTGCTTATTGCTTGTGTTCTTGAGTAGCTAACTAGAACCATGATATTATGATAATTGATATATGTGAGAGTAAGATCATTACCTGAACTAACCTGTTGAGCTTAAGTTTCTTTGGCTATTAGGATATTATTCTAGTATTTCTAAGTGAACTTAGGGAATCTTATCGTTTAATGCATGACTAAGATAACCATCGATCGATGCCGTTTGCATACCATCGATGGAAGATCATTCCGAATTTTCATACGAAAGTTGTAGACTCTGAGCTTAGCCATAGATAGATATCAATTATATTTTTACTTATTAAATTTGTGTTCTATGATTGAAAACCCCTTGGCTTCTATCCATTATATTTCACTACCTGAAAACCCTGGATCTAGCTATTTTCATTAATTGCTTACAACCAACTCATTCCTGATTTACAGTTCTTACAGTTTATTTAATTACCTAATATAACTAAGTTGATTATCAAATCTATTGTGTGCCCTCAATCTCTGTGGATTCAATCCCAAAGTACTACAACTGAACCTCTTATTCGAGAGAGTTAGCAGTAGCTCACCTAGGGTAATTTGAGCACGTATCAAGCACAAAAGGAACTAATGCTGAAAACCTGAAGTCGGAGTTGCACATTGCAGAAGGTATCTATTGACACCATCCTTGGTGTCGCTCGACACCTATCCTGGTCCAATAAGCCGACTTGAGTTTAATGAATTTTTAAGAATTTCAATTCGGCCCTGAAGTCTTCTTTATTTACAAAAGAGCCAAGATCATGTGTTAACATATATTAGTTTATCTTAAGTCATTGTTTAGGCTACACTTTCTCTTACACTTAGAGAGATTTGGAGACAAAATCAAAGAAATATTTCAAAGATTGATTTGAACTCTAATATTTCTCTCATTTATTTATGTTATGTTGTTAATTCTGATTATTTTTATGTTTTCCATAATCATGTATGAGTAAACAACTTGTTATATTTAGGGATTTCTAGGGTTCAATGAAGGATTGCTGATTGATACAATTGCTAGGGTATCTACTAGAATTTTTCACTAGGATTGCTTATATACTAGTGTATAGAGTAATTCACTAGAACCTAGAATCATAAGTATTTTGAAACACGAGAGTGTAATCAATTACTTGAAATGAATTCTGCTGAGCTAATAGCTTATTCACAATGAGAGTTGGTCTAGGTATTAAGTAGAAAAATTAAATCTGGTCTAAAAACTTTTCTTAGTCGTTTGAATCCACAATGATAGTTGGTTTTCCTAGGATCCAAAATTACATAGTCCTTGCAGCGAGAGCTGGTTTACTTTATCACTGAGTGATTTGAGTTCAGAATTGACCATAGAAAACCTTGGCACCTAATGATTGCAGTTCTGAGTTTCTTGTTTGGTTTTTCTAAGATATAGCACTTTCATCTATATCTTACAATTTGATCTACTGTTTTGTTTTTATAACTTTATTTTAGTTGCCTAGGTTGATCTAAGAACCATAAGCTTATTGTGTCATCATAGTCTCTGTGTATTCGACCATTAAGTGCTACATTGAACCTCTTTTTTGAGATACTAGTATAACATTAATTTGAAGAGATCAGTTATACACTGAACATAGGAGAATATACATCATCCATTTGATGTGGTTTGCAACATTCTAGATGTGATAGTTGTGAGAACCAAAATTTGCACTGTCGATTTCCGCAAAGTAAGGAAAATTAAGAGGCGCTAACTTTTCCAAAGGTCCCAGATTTCTAAATCGCTATAAGTGCTAAATTTGCTGTGTATTTGGTATTTTCTTCTCTAACCTTGGCATTCCTTATATACTCCTCTAAAGGCGGCTTCATCTTTCCTTTTCTGCCCCAAGTCGTGTTTATCGCTTTGCGGAAATATTCCATTTTTCTTCAATCTTCATGATTATCACTCGAAACTTGACATTTATCTTTCGGACTTGACATTTGTCTTCTTCTACAAAAAAAATAGATTAACCGTCATAGTATCCTTGGGCTGAATCCCATCAAAATCATAAGTGGGCTTTTAGCCATGTTTTAGACCATTTCGGGCCGTTTTTGACCTAAACATATTTACGATTGGTACGATGTCGGTTTTATAAATAGTTAAAATTACTCGTATAGTTGAGAAAACTTTGGTGTTAAGTCAACTGTTTCCGATATATACAAGCAATACAAATTCATACGAGAGAACAAGTCTTTACGTTTTTATCGTAAAGTTCAAACAATAACTCCAACCGGGACGAAACAAAAGACAGTGTGATCGAGGTTCAAATGAGTCATTGATCGGAACCGAGACTGATGGTGCTGATCCAACTCGCCCGATGGCGATCTGGACGGGACAGTCCAACTCGACATCAGGCGAGTTGGATGGGCTAACTCGCCTGATGGCGAGCAAGATAATGATGGTCCAGCTCGCCATCAAGCGAGTTGGTCGAGCAGTCCCAACTCGTCTGATGGTTTGTTTAGAATCATGAAGATATTGCCATATGTCTAAATATGCTAATCTGGAATCACCTGAATAAAAATTAGGATAACTTCTTCCTCATGACTACTATGAGATTTATTAAACTTCCTGGTGACTCTCCACTAATTAATGGTTCCAAATCAAGCTTCTTACATCTGTGTTACTCCCGGTTTGATTAGAATCATGAAGATATTGACATATGTCTGGATAGGCTAATGTGGAATCACCTGAATAAAAAGTGGGATAGCTTCTTCCTCGTGATCCCTAGGAACGATATGGCAATAATCAAGGGGTTTGCTTTGAATGTGCATAAGTATCGAAAGAGATATTTTTCGTGTGCATAGTGAGCGCATCCGTCGAGGACAGCTGGATTCCCATTTTTTGGAGTAGATGAGGCCGAAAGGGTATCTTGATTGGATATCCGTTGGTGTTTTCGTTTTGAAGATATCTAACCTCGCACTTACTTTCTTTGTTTTGCAGTTACTAATCCTCTGTCCCCGTTTCTTGAGGACTTGCTGGTCGTTAGGGACCTTTTTTAGGGCGGTCCATATTTTCGAGGCCACTTTTCTCCGGGACGAGTTCGTCTTGCGGTGGCGTATCATCATTCTCGGCTCCAGCCTGACTTATCGGTTGAAGAAGAATCAGAGTCGAGTATGAACGAGTTTGTTCCTTTCAAAATTACGAGGGAGAGGTCAGGATCTCCTAAGGACAAACACGTTGCCGGGATCGGGGATGGAGATGCCGTCGATGAGCTGAACTTTCCCTCAAACAACATGTTCCGCACCTTTTTGTATGGCCAAGCAAATGGAAGTGGCGCTGATCGCGTCGATGCCTCGGAGTTCGAAACTCTTGGCCCCGACCTCTACAACTTCTTTGACTTCGGGGCCCCCAAACGAGAGTGAGCCCGCCGAGTCGCCATAGTTTGCGAGAGCATCGGGGATATTCAACGAGGTTAGTCCTTGCTTTTGGACGTTTTCTCTTTTTGCCAAAAAGTTTGCTAACTCTAAAGTGTTGATCATGAACGAGGCTTCTCAATGCGAGTGCCTTGGAGGCACGCACAGCTCGGTTCAAGGCCGAGACGACCGAGAAAGAGATCACCCGCTTGAATTTTTAGATGGCAGCGAATTCTCTTCGCGAGAGAGAGCTGGCCGCAAAGGAGGCTTGTTAGACTGTTGGGACTGGCAACTTGTGGCTTTAAATCCCTTGCTGCCTTGCGGCTTAATTGAATGAACTATGTTTATTTTTAAAAGAGCCTTAGATTTTTTTTATTTAGTATGGAGAGAAGAATATGAGTTGTCGTCTCATATCTAACTTTCGGTGAGTCGTTCTATTCGTTGCTCGTTTAAGACGGGAATGTTCGAAAAAATTTCTAAACTTTTTGCCAAATTTTGTATGTGTTTAGATATGAACGAAGAGACATGTTTTAAGATCTCATATTGTTTTGATATCATGCCTTGAGATGTTATTGACCAGTGTGTTGGGTTTAGTGCAAGACCTAGGTTTACTCTCGATTTAAGGTTTTGCATTGACTAATCGGCTGTTGGGGTTACCTGTTGCGATCTTAACCTGATTCATACTGATTTAAAGTACTTGATGTTCTCGGCTAAGAATCGAGCAGCCAATTTTAATTCGTTTAGAAGTGCTGATGAAAAATTTGGAATTCTCTGATAGTGCGCTACTATCCTAGTCGGATGTATGAGGACCACGGGAAGGTCTATTTTATCGTTCTTTTAGAGAACGGTTGGTGTAGTGCTCGATTCAGTTTTTTCTGATAGGACTTGATTGACGATACCGTATCGCTGTAGTACTGCGATCCTCTGATGATCATGTTCACTCCGCGACTATTGTTGTCGTTGCCCATTTCATCTTGTCTCCTTCCACGCTTTTCACCCGACTGATTTCCCAGAGAAGAGTTCTCCAATTGCGGGGTCTTATCAGTCATTGGGGAGGGGGGGCGATCGGAATCGTGGTAAGATCTTTTACGCTCGTTATATGGGAGAGCTCTCCTACAAGCAACTTCACAGCCAACCTTGCCCCAAGAACTTTGCAGTTGACGGTTGTGTGACCTCGGTTCTGGTGGAAGCCGCAGAAGGTGTTCTCGTCATAGTTCAAACTCTGGGTCCACGTGTTACCCGACGTTCGCCCTTGTTCTGATCCGGAGTTGATGGCATAGTTATGCGCTCCCTGGAAATCTTCTCCTTTGTGATGGACATACTTGTCGTTACGAGGGTTTTTCTCTTTCGCCTTTTGGTCTGATGTCGAATCTTTTGATGGAGTCTTCATCGGCTTATAATTTTGTGTCAAGACCTTCGTCTCTTCTTCGATGATGATGTAGTCTGTGGATTTGTCGAGCACATCTTGGATCGTGCGCGGCTTGTCGAGGGTTATCCACTTCTTGATCTTTGACTTGTACTAGAGCTTTTTGCGGAGCGCGTCTATGACCATTTTGCCGCTTATTCTGCTAAATCTAAACATGACGATTTTGAATCTGTACATGAAGTCGCATAGAGGTTCATCTTCCTTTTGAGCCAGGATCCAAAGGTTGACGTCGGAGGTTTCTCGGTCTATGAACATAGAATATTGATTGAGAAACTCCGAAATGGGTTGGTGGAAACTTCTGATGGAGTTCCGCGTAAGTCGGGAGAACCACTCGAGCACTGCTTCTTGAAGGTTCTCGAAAAAGAGGCGGCAATACCTTGATCTTTCCAGGATCCGACACTCTGGTATCGGTGATGCAAGCTGTGAAGGGTGTTTTCCGATCCTTCTCGAGCAGTCGATAGATTTCGGGCGCGGCGCTAGTAGGTCACAGAGATTTCACTGCTCTTACTTGATGTAGTAACGGAGATTGGGAATCTCAAGGTCATCTCCAATGGTTTTCCGACCTCATCTAAGTTTTTGCTGTGAGTGATATGAGCCTGCTCTTCAACTAGTTTATCATGTTCGACCCAGAAGATGTTTTCTTCTTCTTCAATCATGGGTTTGTCGAACAAAGAGTTTTTCTGAGCCGTGCGGCTTCTTTTCCTTCTCTAATGCACGTCAGCGTCTTCTTCAGAATTATCGGACTGATCGCTGGAATCAAAGTCGACATATTCGACCTTGTGTTCCTCTCCATGCTAAAGTGCCGGAGGGTTTTCAAAGTTTTTCTGAGCATGGTTTGTCTCGCATGGATTTTGTCCTAATGGATTTTCCCGCGAGTTTCCAGGCCACTCCAATGGAGTTGCGAAGTCGAGTCTATTCCCGCGAACCGTAGTGGTTCAACGAGGAAAAACTACTAGGTCCCTCTCTGTTAAGGTTTCAACATGTTTAGCGAGAGATACCATGAGTTTTTCCTGTTCTTCCAACTTCTTTTCAAAAGCGGAGAACATCTTTTTCACTTTCTCAAATGCTGCAGTGTTGGCAGCAGCGTTAACCGCGGTAATGTTCGCTGCTGGAGTGTTGATGTCGACGTCGATGCCTCCATCGTCGCGAGTTTGTCGGTTGATTTGATCGTTAGTAGACATGTCCGATCGAGCATTTGTAGGCATGTCCGATCGATCAAAACTTTACATTTATCTTTCGACCTTGACATTTATCTTCTTGTGCGAACAATAGATAAACCGTCATAGAATCCTTGGTGATACAGGCTCGTAAGCTGGGTCGATGGTTCAATTTTAATAGATAGAGGTTAAGATCGGATGGAAGAATGGTGAAGAAGGCCGACTTTCTGTCCCTTTCTGCTCAAACTAACCTGAAAACAAAAGAGAAACAATGAGTTTATGAAATGAAAATCAGACCATAAACTAAAAGAAAAAGGATGGAATGATGTATGGATAAATGATTGAATATATGGATGATGGATGATGATGCAGGATGGATAATGATTGACTCTCTCAAACCGTGGGTGATGATTGACTCTCTCAAACCGTGGGTGATGATTGACTCTCTCAATCTGTGTCTCAAGGCTTCTGAATATCTTAATGAACCTATGAACCATGATCTCTATAGTCTTCTAATGTATCTCACACTTAGAAACTAAAGAATAACTCAAAGAACACTCTTTGAATGAAAATACTTATGTATCCTTTTTACTGATTTAAAGGTGAATCAAAAATGTAAAAATGGGTCTGCTATATAGGGCACGACCGTAGACAGATACCAAATGGTCATATGAAAAGAAAGGAAACAAAAACATACAAAAGGCTTCAATGGTGCTGGTCATGATTGATATATAGTCGTTGGGGAGATATATTTGGATTTTGTCTAGGCTTGAGCTTCTATGAATCTGAACGGTTGAAGGGGATAGGAGAGCTTCCTGGGAAACTTCTGTATGGATTGGAGGTTCTTAACTCGTGCATAAACTGAAAGGAATATAACTGTTGGAGTTTGAATGCTTGAGACTCCAAATAAGGTAAGTGTGGCCACAAATAGATCCTCTTGATCCTATGCTAGCTGGTTCATGGTAATATGAAAGCAACACGTCCTGTATGGTTAGATTGATCCTCTTGATGCCTTGGTTTGTGTAGATTTTCTTCTGGTCGGAGTTGCTGGATTGGTAAATAATCAAACCGAAAGATTGCCAAATCTTTCCATAGTCGGCTCTAGCTTGTATGGATGATTTTTTTAAGGATACGCATGATCCAGTGTGGTCTTGTGTTTTCTAATATATTGTAGTGGCCCTCTAGAAGCTAGAAAAAATCATCTGGTTGCCAAAATTGAGTTTGGTTTGATGGCAAATCCGGATCTCCCAATTTTGGAGAGTGTAGAACTAGTTTGGCTGGTTTTCGAGATTTGGCCATAACTTCATATTTTGTTGCCATTTCTCCTTCTTCTGGGCTTGTTGGAAAAATCCTAGATCCATCTGGAAGTCCATGATTAGTTTTGGGTCATAAAGCTTCTTCATTAGGCTTGAAACATCTTCTAAACTTTGGTACTCGCAGATGGATGGGCTGGGAAACCTCCGTTTTGTAAAATTCATAACTTTCTGGTCCGGATATATTTTTGGCTGATTCCACTTGGAGGTTAAATATTGTTAAATTTATAATCCATGAAAAATTGGTTTCATGGTGAAAACCCTCCTGGTTTGTAAGATATGGCATTTTCAGTGTACATATATCCTTGTTGGCGCCTTGAGTAGTTGAGTTGGGGTTGGGTCGACCTCCGGTTCAGCTGCTGGTTTGATCACCACATCATACCCTCCCCCTTGACAAATTTCGACCTCGAAACAGGATAACCTTCTCCAAGATAGAGCAATTTAGGTTTCATCCTCATTTAGAATTCTAGGGCCTTACCTTGGTATTTCATCGGTTTGATATTTGATGGCACATCTAGTGGGTCGCCTTTGAGTAGGGACGACAAGACTACTCCTCTTTTTTTTTATGGAATGAGGAGTTCCAACTGTAACTCCGATCGAGACGAAACAAAAGAGAGTTCGATACAATCTCGAAGGAGGAAGCTAGAAGGGTGAGATGAAGACGAATTGGTTGATCCAACTCACCGATGGGGCGAAATGGGCTGTTTGTTCCGTCCAACTCGCCTCGGGGCGAGTTGAACTGCTCGTTTGGTCCAGCTCGCCCCCGAGGCGAGTTGGACTGCCAATTTCGTTGTTTCGACCATTTATCTAAGGCTTCGAGTAACCTTTCTCGAGAACTTATCGTATGAATCCTTTTCAGATACGAAACTCAATTTTGGTTCTCCGGCTCTCTTTTTTTTTAAATAATATCTCTTTCTTTTTAAAGAAAAACATTTTTCGGGAAGTTTCAGCTATTGATTTCATTGTAAATGTTTTTGACGCCAACATAAATTAACCTTTGAATATGGAAATGTCTTTGGTAACTTTGTAAACTGGTTTGAGCTTTGTTGTGAACCATTTTGTTTCTTGGTAGTTCTCTTCTCTACAACCGGTTCTTTCTTTTGTTAACTGTGATGGGGGTTTGCTTGCTTTCTCGCAGCCTTAAGGCTTGGGGTTGAGGTTGGAGTATAGCTTGCGTGAGAAACACTCATATGAACTGATATTCCTGATCTGGATTTTTCTTCACAAACTCCTCAAGGATCTCAAGTTTGAAACTCTCCCAAATATGATTTCGTTCATTGTAGTACCATTGAACATACTGCTCTCTTGCCCACCATGCATAGGCTGGTCCAGTGAGTCTCTTAGTGACATATGATGCCTTCTCCTCTTCTAGAATGTGGTGCTTCTAGAACAAGGTTTCCAAGTCGCCCTCACACTTTAGATAGGTCTTGTTTCTTTGGCCATAACCTGTAAATTGTATGGATTGTAACTCAAGCTCGATAACATTTCTTCCGGCCTCACTTATGGCTTCCTCCTCTTCAGGCACGCCTAGATCATCTCCATGGATATCAGCCTCATCGGTGGACTTTCTTGCTTCATCATCACTGATTTGATAATCAGTTTCCTCATACCATGATCTAAAATCTCGGTAAGGCTTCATAGACGATATTTGTCTTTCCTCATCAACAGATAAGGGCTCACGACACCATGAATTTCCTTCCATGTCTTGATCAGAAAAGGTCTCTGGTTTATCTCCTCACACCTAGATTATCACCAAAGGCATCTTCTGGTTCTTGGTTCAAATTCTCTTCCTCATCTACATCAGTTTCTCCTAAACTGATAGGAGAGTTGGTGTCTTCACACCACGACCTGCTTTCTTGGCCAGTATCAAGATGGGCTTTATCCTCCCATAAATCCTCATTGACGTCCAGTTGGAACTGAATATCTTCATCAGCTTCATGTTCCAATCTTTCTGAGTTTTCAAGACCGTTTTCATCTCCAGCCTCTTTCTTCCATGAACCACTTTCATAACCTCCTTCTAGGTTAGCTTCTCTTCCAGACCAGTCAGGGTAGTGGTTATCAACGTGGTAGGGGTCTGGTGGTACTGGCTTAGGATCTCCATCATATAGATCCTCTTCAGAATGAATGTTGGAGCAATCTTCGGACCTGTGATCCTCTCCATAGCTACCTTCTTCATCAAGCATGGACTGATCTTCTTGCCATGAATCTTCTTCCTCCATGTGTACCTGAAAAGAATACAATCACGTAGACAAGAGATTTTAAGGACACTAGTTGAATTCTATGAATGATTAAAAATGGAATGATATGCAATAACTTGAACCGAAAATATGCTAATTGTGATTCTTTTTTTTAAATGCAATAATGGTATAAACGAAATATACTATATTGATATGTAAATATGCAAATAAGAATGAACAAGAATGCAATGACAATATATTTTTTTTCCTTTTCTTAGAATGGAATTCAAAACCAAAGAAATTTTGGAAACAATTTTATAAATCTAATGTAAATAAGTCTAAATGATTTTTTGTTTTTTTAATGCAGGCTCGTGAAAATTCATATATGGAGGGTAATAAAACAAATGCATTAGAAAAAATATGGAAGCAAGAAATAGCACTGATTTTAGTTTTGACTTTTCTTTGTAGGAAATGGAAATAGACTAAAATCGAACGAGGAAATAAACTAAATGCAAAAAAATCAAATATGGCAATGGGAGCTGGGAAATGAATGCAAACAATTATACTGAAAATTTAAATTAATTTCATGGATCAAACAACTTAACTTCTTCTTCTTTAGTTTTTTTTTATTAAGAACACAAAAAATGGCAGAATTGAAAACTAGAAACAAATTACAGTTTTTGGGATTTTTGGTTTAATAAAATGAAAACTAAGCAAGAATGAAACTAAAATATGATAGAGAGGATTGATATAACCTGGGTCAGGAGCTTTTAAAGCTCTGATACCAAATGATACAGGCTCGAAAGCTGGGTCGGTGGGTTGGATGGTCGATGGTTCGATCTTAATCGATAGAGATTAAGATTGGATGGAAGGATGGTGAAGATGACCGAATTGCTGTCCTTTTCTGCCCAAACTAACCTTAAACAAAAGAGAAACAATTAGTTTATGAAATGAAAATCAGAACATAAACTAAAAGATAAAGGATGGAATGGTGGATGGATATATGATTGAAGATGGATGATGGATGATGATGTTGGATGGATAATGATTCACTCTCTCAATCTGTGTCTCAAGGTTTCTGGATCTATCAATGAACCTATGAACCACAATCTCTATAGTCTCCTAATGTATCTCACACTAAGAAACTAAAGAATAACTCAAAGAACACTCTTTGACTGAAAATACTTATGTATACTTTTTATTGATTGAAACGTGAATCAAAAATATACAAATGAGTCTTCTTATATAGGGAATGACCTTAGACCAAGACCAAACGGTCAAATGAAAAGAAAGGAAACAAAAATATACAAAAGGCTTTAATGGTGCTGATCATGATCGAAATATAGCCGTTGGAAAGATATATTAGGGATTTTGTCTTTGCTTGAGTTTCTTTGAATCTGGAAGATTTAAGGGGATAGGACAGCTTACTGGGAACCTTCTGGAAGGATTGAAGGGTGCTTACCTCGTGCATAAACCGAAATGGATATAGATGTTAGAGTTTGAATGATTGAGACTTTAAATAAGGTAAATGTGGCCACAAATAGATCCTATTGATCATATGCTTGCTGGTCCATGGTAATATGAAAGAAAGACGTCCTGGATGGATAGATTTGTCCTCTGGATTCCTTGGTTTGTGTAGAAAGACTTCTGGTCGGTGTTGCTGGATTGGTAAATGATCAAACTGAAAGATTCCCAAATCATTCCACAGTTGGCTCTGGTTTGTATGGATGATTTCTTTAAGGATCCGCCTGATCCAGTGTGGTCTTGTACTTCCTAAAATATACTAGAGGGCCTCTAGAAGCTGTAAAATGTCGCATGGTTGCCAAAAAATTGAGTTTGGTTTGATGGAAAATCCGTATCTCCCAATTTAGGCTAGTGTAGAACTCATTTGGTCGGTTTTGGAGATTGCATATCTTCAGATTTCCGTGACCATTTCTCCTTCTTCTTGGCTTTTTGGAAAGCTAGGAGATCCATCAGGAATTCCATGATTCGTTTTGGGTCGTAAAGCTTCTTCATTGGGCTTGAAACATCTTCTAAACCCTGGTACTCGCAGATGGATGGACTGGAAAACCTCAGTTTTGTAAAATCCATAAACTTTCTGGCTCGGATGGATTTTTGGCTGATTTCACTTGGAGGTGAAATCTTTTCAAAACACTCGACCAAGGAAAGTTACCATTCAGGTAAAACCAAAGTTACCATTTGGATAAAACCAAAGTTACCCGACCACTTTCCTTAGGAGTTAACCTTATCCACCCGTTGGAAAGGAAGAAAGGGCCACGTGGACGGGCTGGCACGAGCTGGAGAGGATCAGCATCTTGTCAAAGATGCTGATACCATTTGCATGGCCATAATGGCTCGGTTTGAATTAGGTGTGCCCATTCTCGACCACAGCCACATCTTTCCCTTCCTTTAGTCTCTGGAAACCCTTGTATGACTCTCTATATATATGTTTCGAGTATCAATGAGAAGAGTATATAGTTCTCTCTATTTTCAGTCTTAAAATGTGCTTCACCAATCTTCCCTACACATAGTCTCAAGTCGATTCTAGTCTTCTCTAATCTCTTCTAAATCTCTTTCTGGTTAAATTTCTATCAAGATATCAAAAGATCTTATGGTATCAGAGCCAGGTTCGTGATAATATGGGTTCGTGTTCATCAGTTGAAGAAGATCAAGGTTGAAACTTTTTGAATATCCAAGGTTGTTCTTTGTAGGTCCGGGTAGAAGACTGAAGTTTGAAGATTGTGTGTTGCAAAAGCTTGAGTCTTTTCACGTTCATACCTTCAAAGACTCATCCTTTCTACACATTTCTAGGTTCATCAGTGTTCTAAGTCAAAGATCTCATATTTATCAAGCTTTTGAAGTCAAGCTGATTGAAGATGGAGAGTGTTAGCATGAAGGTTTCAGTTACTCTCAAGGGGAGTAATTATCTGTTGTGGTCTCTCTTAGTGAAGAATGCTGTGGGAAGTAAGGGTCTATGGAATAATATCACATCTGGTGAGATTCCAAGACTCATTACCCAATAAGGTGACCCGGAAGGTGTTACAAGTGAAATGGAGAAGTGGCAGCAAGAGGATATGCTGGTAATGACACTTCTTCATGGAGGCTTATAGCTACTGTGAAACCGCAAAGGATCTATGGGATACCCTGAAGAAGATGTATGGAAACTTTTCAAACTTGAGCAGAGTGTTTGAAGTGAAGAGAGAAATCAATGGGCTGGTGCAAGAAGACATGGAGTTCACTAAGCCCCTTGGGAGGTTCCGAGCACTTTGGTCAGAACTTGAGATGCTGAGGCCAAGCACGGTTGATCCTGATGAGCTGAATGAGAGGTGTGAGAAAGATAAGGTCTTTGGACTCCTTCTCACCAGGAATTCGGCTTACAACAGCCTCATCAAGCACATCTTGAGAGCTGAGAAACTCCCATCTCTGGAGGATGTGTGTGCACAGATACTGAAGGAACAAGGCTCTATTGGATTATTTGGAGGTAAAGGAGAGCTCTCTTTGGCAAACCAAGCTGCGTAAGCCGATCAAGCTGAGGCTACACTGGCTAATAAGGCTGCTTACAACAAGTATGAAGAAAGGAGGTTCAATGGAAACTATGATCACTGCAAGAAGCATGGCCACACAAAGAGTCAGTGCTGGATCCTTCACCCACATCTGAAGCCGGCTAAGTTCATGAAGGAGAGAGAGGTTAGAGCTCACATCTCTGAAAGGCTAGAGCTCACATCTCTGAAGGTTCAAATGGTGATGGTACAAGCAAGGCAAGTGATGGTGATAAGAGGGAGACAAGTGATGGAAAGTCGCTGGTCGTCAACACTGGAAGCACTAGCAGGAGCAATGATCAAGACTACATAAGGAGGTATGACGTTGAAGCTCTCATCAAAATGCTCATAGAGAATGGTAACACCTTTGGTAACCTTAATGGGTATTCGCTTGGTGCTTCCATGATTGGTAGTAGTCTAGAGAATGTGAATGATGCTGTTAGGACTGATAGAACTGGTAAGATGATAGAGAATGGAAGTATAAGTGATAGACTAAGCCATACTTGTTCTACTCCTAGTTTTGCTTGTCATACTGCTTGTAGCTTATTGAAACCTTTGATAGTAGACTCTGGTGCATCTCATCACATGATAAGTGACACCCATTTGATTAAGGATATTGAACCGGCTAATGGTCATGTTACGATTGCTAATGGTGATAAGATACCTATTAGAGGAGTACGTAATCTAAAATTGTTTAGTAAGAACTCTAGAGCTTTCTATATGCATGAATTCGCATCAAACATGTTTTCTGTTAGGAAATGCACTACTGATTTAAATTATAAAGTCATATACAGCCCTAATGATGTGAAGTTTCAGGATATTGAGAGCAACCAGTTGATTGGAAAGGGAGTTACCAAGGGCGAGTTATATTTGCTTGAAGAGCTTGCTCCTGTTTCTGATTTTAGTTGTTCATTTACTTCTGCTTCTACTTTGAATAAGAATGCTTTGTGGAATGCTAGACTAGGACATCCTCATGTTAGAGCTTTAAACTTGATGTTACCAGGTATTTTTTTTGAAAATAATGAGTGTGAAGCTTGCATTTTAGGCAAGCATTGTAAGATTGTCTTTCCAAGATCATCTACTGTTTATGAGAATTGTTTTGACTTGATTCATTCTGATGTTTGGACTGCACCTTGCATATCTAGAGATAATCATAAGTATTTTGTGACATTCATTGATGAAAATTCCAAATACACCGGGTTAACACTCATACCTTCAAAAGATATGGTCCTTGATGCATTCAAAAAAAATTCAATCTTATGTGACTAACCATTATCATGCCAAGTTTAAAATTTTTAGATCTGATAATTTAGGGCAATACACAAGCCATGCATTCAAGGATCACTTAGCTCAACATGGGATCCTACATCAAACCAGTTTTCCCTACACAAGTCAGCAGAATGGTGTTGCTGAGAGAAAGAATCGCCACCTTATGGAGGTAGCAAGGTCTCTGATGTTTCAAGCCAATGTACCAAAGAGGTTTTGGAGTGATGTTGTGGCCACAGCTTGTTACCTGATCAATCGCACACCCACCAAGGTCTTGCAAGATCAAGCTCCCTTTGATGTTATAAACAAGTACAAGCCATTTGTGGACTACCTAAGGGTGTTTGGGTGCTTGTGCTATGTGCTGATTCCGGGGGAGATGAGAAACAAGTTGGAAGCTAAGAGTACAAAGGCAATGTTCATTGGCTATTCCACCACACAGAAGGGATACAAGTGCTATGATCTTGTGGCAATAAGGGTTCTGGTGTCTAGAGATGTGAAGTTTATAGAAGCAAGGGGGTACTATAAGGAGAAGAATCAGGAAGAGTTGAAAGACCTTACCTCGGATAAGGCAGAAACTCTAAGAATCATCTTGGAAGGTCTTGGTATTGGAGTTACCAAGAACCCGAATGGAAATGGTCTTACAGACAAATGAAGCAAACCAGTCTCCCCACCTTGGTCATGAGGGGGGGGGGAATATTGAAAACCAGGAAGGTGAAAGCTCAGATGGTCATTAAGAATTTGATTATGGTCGAGAAGAATTTGACACTCCAAAAGAAGAAGATTGAAGTTCAGATTCTCATGATCAAGGTGGTGAAACACAAGAAGATCAAAGAGGTTACGGGTATCATGAGGAGGAAGAGTCTGGAGATGGTGTGGTGGAACAGCAACAACAATAACCATTGAGGAGAAGCTCAAGGATAAGAAGACCACCATCAGACTGGGTCCATACAAGGGTGTACTACAATGCCCAAGCAGTAGAACACCCATCTCAGGTTGTGTGCTCTTTCACACAATATCCAGAAGAACATTGTGCTTTCGTGGTCAGCTTGGACGAGAGTTATATACTAAGATCCTATGAGGAGGCTGTAAAAGAAAAGGAATGGAAGGAGTTTGTTGGTGCTGAGGCAAATGCAATGATCAAGAATGACACTTGGTATGAAAATGAGTTGCCAAGGGGGAAGAAAGCAGTTACCAGTAGATGGATATTCACTATTAAGTATTTGGCTAATGTGAAGATCGATAGGAGGAAGACCAGACTGTTGCAAGAGGCTTCACCCAAACGTATGGAGAGGATTATGTCGACACCTTTGCACCAGTTGCAAAACTTCACACCATCAGAATCATCATGTCCCTTACAGTTAAGTTTGAGTGGGTTCTTTGGAAAATGGATATGAAGAATGCATTCCTCTAAGGGGAACTTGAAGATGAAGTCTATATGCATCCTCCACCAGGCCTAGAACACTTAGTGAAGAAAGAAAATGTGTTAAGGCTCAAGAAGGCAATCGATGGTCTAAAGCAGTCCCCAAGAGCATGGTACAACAAGTTGAGCACCACTCTAAATGGAAAAGGGTTCAATAAGTCTGAACTGGATCACACTCTATTTACCCTCTCGACCACATCAGGTATTGTAGTCCTTCTTGTGTATGTTAATGATATCATCATCAGAAGAAGTGACAAGGCTGGTATCCAATCTACTAAGGATTTCCTTAAATCTGTCTTTCAAATTAAAGATTTGGGAGAGCTGAAATACTTCCTTGGTATTATATGTAGATCCAAGGAATGATTATTTATGTCCCAAGTAAAGTGCAAACTTGATCTTTTGAAAGATGCAGGTAAGTATGGAGGGAAGACAGCCAAGATGCCATTAGAGGATGGGAATAAGGTTCCTCGTGAGGGGGAGTTTGAAGACAGAAGACCATTCCATGATCCTAAGATCTATAGGAAGCTTGTCGGTAAGTTGATCTATCTAACCATCACACGACCTAATATTTGCTTTGCTGTGAACCAGGTGAGCCAACACATGCAAGTCCCAAAGGAGCATCATTGGCACATGGTTGAGAGAATCTTGATGTATCTCGATGGGTCACCAAACCTTGGAGTCTGGATGGGATGAAATAGAAGCACATAGGTGGTGGGCCATTGTGATGCCGATTGGGCAGGGGATAGGATGGAAAGAAAGTCGACCACTTGTTATTGCACCTTCATTGAAGAGCAAGAAGCAGAAGGTGGTCTCATGTTCAAGTGCAGAAGCTGAGTATAGAGCAATGCTGAAGCTTACAAACGAGTTGATGTGGATCAAAGGCATACTGAACCATGTGGAGATAGATCAGCCTACTCCAGTGACCATGCATTGTGATGACCAAGCAGCAATCAATATTTCCTCCAACTCAGTATTTCATGAAAGGACCAAGCACATTGAAGTAGACTGCCACAAAGTGAGACAGATGATTGGGTTCGGAGTGATCTTGCCATGCTACACAAGGAGTGAGGATCAGTTGGAAGATGTGTTTACCAAGGCGGCTAGACAGAAGAAAATGGAGTCCCTCCATGTTCGGTTGGGGCTTATTGATCTAATACAACTTAGCTAATCCCCTGCTATGGGGTCTTTACTCTTTTTCCCTCATCAAGCTTTTATCCCAAAAGGGTTTTCCTTGGTGAGGTTTTTAATGAGGAAGACCTCATAGCCTTCCAAGCTCAACTTGTTCCACATGGTCAAGCTTGAGGGGGGAGTGTTAAGTTGAGGTGCATATTTGGGTTAAGAGAAAGAAGGAAGAGAGGAGAAGGTTTTGGGTCAACCTTGTCCGTACAATTCGTACATGCCGTACAATCCGTACAAGGTCGACCAAAACACTCGACCAAGGAAAGTTACCATTCGGCTAAAACTAAAGTTACCCGACCACTTTCCATATGAGACCTTATCCACCCGTTGGAAAGGAAGAAAGGTCCGTGTGGACAGGCTGGGACGAGCTGGAAAGGATCAGCATCTTGTCAAAGATGCTGATACCATTTGCATGGCCAGAATGGCTCGGTTTGAATTAGGCGCGCCCATACTCGACCACAGCCACATCTTTCCCTTCCTTTAGTCTCTGTAAACCCTTGTATGACTCTCTATATATATTTTTCGAGTATCAATGAGAAGAGTATATAGTTCTCTCTATTGTCAGTCTTAAAATGTTCTTCATCAATCTTCCCTACACATAGTCTCAAATTGATTCTAGTCTTCTCTAATCTCTTCTAAATCTCTTTATGGTTACATTTCTAGCAAGATATCAAAATATCTTAAGCCTTTCATAAGGTTCAATCCAAATTTAATAACACTCTCTTACATCTTTTTGTTTTACACGTCTTGTCATGGTTATTTTATAAACTGCAAAAAAAAATATGGTTTCTATAAAATATTGATTATACTCGTTTTGAATACATAAAAAGTATCCTCCAATGTCATAGTTTTGTTGACATACATGTCAAATCAAAAGGGAGAATGTATCCAGAGGCGTTGTGTGGTGCTTCCTCTGCAGTGGCGTCTGGAACGTGCACCTTGGAAACCAGTCCTTTAATTTTTGCTCTAAATTATCAGAGTCCTTCCTTCACACCTTACGGTACCTTTCATAGGTAATTCGTTGATGCTACCTTCCAAATGAATATGAAGTAATGCTTGAAGAACATGGGGGTTAGGTCAAAAAAGTAGTCTATAGAGTTTTCAAAGAGTCTGGAGAACCTTGTCAAAACTGGTCCATTGAGACGCACAAACAGCTGACAGTATCCAACATTCTTCTCATCATCGGTAAAGTGTTCTCGTCTCATGGCTATGTTGAATGCGCTCATGTGATCGCTAGGATCAGAATCTCCTAAGAAGGATGGAATTCTCAAATTTTGTATGGAGAACTATCATATCAGTGATCTTCCTTGTGAAAGGAGTTTTCTGCGTTGTTGCAAGGACAGTTCTATCCAGGGGCAAACTTTTTACTTTGTGGATATTGAGGTGAAATCCTGCATCACGCTTTTGAGGATGGCGATTTTCCAGTTTGTTGCTTGATCGGATCTTTGAGCCGAAGGGTTGTTTATTTGAAAAATTTCCCTTCTCATTGTCTTGGGCTTGTCGTCATCAGCAGCTAGTAGCATGACGGCGGTGGCATTACATCAAGGCGATCGTTCATAAATTTATTTTCAGCGTATATTTGAATAAGACTCTCCATGATATCTTATGATAGGGCCAGCTTAGAATCAGACTCAACATCGGAGTATTCAAAAGAAGAGGACGAGTTGGAGCAAAGCTCAGGTGAACGAGCAGCTACTAACATGGACGAACCATCGGCGTATGGATCAGACAAGGACAGGTGGTCGGATAATGGCTCTGTTCAGCATCAAGGCGTTTCAAATGATCTTTGGTCGGGAATTGGGTCTTGGTCGGGAAATGGAAATGGCCGACCCGAAGGAGAAATGATAAAGACGAAGAATGGACCAACTGTGTTGGAACTGGATGAAGAAGCTGAAGATCAAAATATTTGACCTTTTGGACATGGAGATGAGATCGTCGAAAGCTTAAGCAACTGGAATGGGCTCAACTTGAAGAGGTTCAAGAGAGGCCTCTGTTTTCCCAACAAGATATAGAGCCAAATCCCTTAAGAGAGCACTTGGACTCCTGATAAATTTCATTGAAGAAGAAGACAAGCTTGAGGCTTATGAGAGGAAGGCTGGCCCGATAACTTGGTGTAAACCCATTACATGTAGTTTTAGTTAGTATAATCCTAGATAGATTTTGTTTTGGAGTTTTCTTTTTAGGTTTTAGATAATGATCAATTATCCTATATAATGATCACTTAGGCGGTTTTGGTTTTTTTTTACATATTTGGCATGCAACCCTTTGCAAAGCACCCATCAATAAACTTATAACTTTTACAAACAGACTCTCTCGAGTTCCTTCCTTCTTGTTCAACTTTTAAGCATCCATCTTCAATCACCAGATAGTTAACTCTATTGCTTACGTGAATACCATCAGGCATCATCCTATACAAGGTTACACTTGTAGATTGTTGGAGCTAAACAACTCAAGCAGCAGTCATCATCCATGTGTAAAGAAACCACACAAGGAACAAGAGCAATTCACCTTGTTTCCATCTCATCCTTCGACAAACCATCAACTTCAAGTGATTCGGATGTGTGCACTTATCCAAGGTTGTATCAAGTGGTATCAGAGAAACTTGAAGAGTTTAGGATTTTGTTTCTTGCTCCATCACATCCATCTCTTCTTTCCTATCTATCTAGAGTTCTAGTCAGGTCAGGCTAGTTAAGACGATCTGACACCAAAAATCTTGCAAACTAACTATCTAGTTCACGTAAGGAGTTAAGGTTTTCAAGATATTAGGTGATTGGGAATCTTTCTCACTGGTGAACCATAGAATGCAAGGTTGTTGAGGGAGTCTAGAGAGTCTAGAAAAGAGGGATAGTTTTCTTTTTGTCTAATTCTTCAATTACTTTGTGTTTTGTCTTTTATTTTGTTTTGGTTTATTTAAGCAGGAAACCATGGCTGATGAAATACGATCTGAAGACCCTCTTGTCAAACCACCCGCTCAACCCATACTCATCAATCAAATGCAATATGAGGCCATGGTAGGGGACCTAGAGAGGAGACTACATGGCCATGCTGAAAGTTTTTATGCTAACGTCATATCCCCTGAGATTGTTAATGCTGCAAGTAGAGCTATAGCACCAGGAGGAAATGCACCAATTCAAGCTAAGCGAGCTATTTCAGGACCTGTCAATGATCCAGCTGACAAGGAAGGCGAGGGACAGTTGAATCGCCGGACCAAAGACAACCCCAAGCTGAAGATAACGTAGGCAATCTCAAACTTCAGATCCCTCCTTCTTGAGGAAAAACGATCCAGATGCTCATCTTGAATGGGAGAAGAAAGCTGAACTTATTTTAAAGTGTCAAAACTTCACTAAGGAGAGGAAAGTAAAGCTAGCCACCACTAAGTTTGAGGGCTATGCAATCAACTCGTAGGAACAAGTATATAACGCTAGGATACACAATGCACAACTTCAGATAACTTCTTGGCATGAGATGAAAGAGGTTATGAAGAGAACGTTTGTTCCGACCCACTACCACAGAGAACTTCACCAACGTCTACGTAGGCTGACTCAAGGAACCAAAAACGTGGAAGATTATCATCAAGAGATTGATAATCTTATGATCAAAGCTGATGTGTTGAATCTGAAGAAGCCACTATGGCTAGGTTATAGGGAGGTTTAAACCAAGACATTCAGGACCGTACTGAGATGCAAGAGTATGATTCAATAGAGGACATACTTCACAAGGCTACCCTCATTAAACAAGAGAATAAAAGAAGAGGCGTAGGCAGGAACCAGTTCGGTACTTCTTCCAAACCTACCTATGCCCGAGACGACAAGCTGATCAATAATCCTAAAGAAGACCGTCATCCAACGAGCAGTACACTGGATGAGAAGAACAAAACTTCACCCAATAACCGGTCGATAAACATCAAGTGCTATAAATGTCAAGGGTTTGGACACTACACTAATGAGTGAATCAACAAAAAGACCATGCTGGTCTTAGCAAGTGGAGATATAGTGTCTGATGACGAAGAGAAACCAGTCAAGGAAGTATAGAATGTGAACAAGAAGCACCCGACGAGTCCTCAAACTCAGTCTAAACCAGAAGCTCAAGAGCAGCGTTAGAACCTGTTCCATACTAGATGCCTCGTCCAAAGTAATGTGTGCAGTCTAATTATAGATGGAGGAAGCCGCACTAATGCCGCTAGTGAAATCATGGTCAAGAAGCAAGGGTTGACAACCAAGGCACATCTGAGGCCTTACTCACTCCAATGTCTGAGTGAAGATGGAGAAGTACGGGTAACACATCAGGTCACTGCCCCTTTCATTATCGGCCAGTACCAGGACACCATCACATGTGATGTTTTTCCTATGGAAGCCAGCCACATCCTACTTGAACGGCCTTGGAAATACGAAAAGAAAGCCATTCATGATGGATACACCAACAGGCACTCTTTCGTGCATGACAACAACAAAGGTAGTGCTGGTACCTTTGACACCACAGGAGGTACATAAATATCAACTTGAACTTAAGCAAAGAAGGGAAGCAGAACGAGCAACTGGAACCAAGGTCACCAATCCCAAGGTTAAGGTAAAAGGTTTAAAACTCCTTGCTACAACTTCCAACCTTTAACAAGCTTATTTTGATCAGCAATCTTTGGTATTAATAATCTTCAGGGAATTGTTAACTTCCTCTTCTAACCTTGACCCAGTAATACCGAGGGAAATTGAGAAACTTCTGCAGGAATATCTAGATGTGTTTCCAGGAGACAATCCAGTGGGGTTACCAGCAATTAGGGGCATTGAACATCAGATCAACTTTGTTCCAGTAGCCTCTCTTCCCAACCGTCTAGCTTATAGGACCAAACCCGGTGAGACCAAGGAGATCGAGAGGCATGTGGACGAGTTACTAAAAAAGGGACACATTAGGGAAAGCTTGAGCCCTTGTGTTGTTCTGGTCCTCCTTGTTCCTAAAAAAGAATGGTGGTTGGCGTATGTGTGTAGATTGTCAAGCAATCAATGATATCACAGTGAAATATCTCCATCCTATCCCTCGTTGGGATGATATGCTAGATGAGCTATATGGATCGCGCGTCTTCTCCAAGATTGATTTGAAGAGTGGATATCACCAAATCTGGATGAAAGAAGGAGATGAGTGGAAGATTGCTTTCAAAACCAAGCATGGTCTATATGAGTGGCTACTCATGTCTTTTGAGTTCACCAATGCACCCATCACCTTTATGAGGCTTATGAACCACGTCCTAAGAACCTTCATTAGGTTGTTTGTGGTAGTCTACTTCGATGACATCTTGGTCTACAGCTGGACCATGGACGAGCATACCAACCATCTAAGAAAAGTCCTAGACGTACTAAGTAAGGAAACTTTGTTCACTAACTACAAGAAGTGTTCCTTTGGGACTGATCACCTTGTCTTTCTTGGGTTCGTCGCAAACTCGGAAGCTATTAAGGTGGACGAAGAGAAGGTACAAACAATCAGGGAATGGCCTGTCCCAAAGACCATAGGCGAGGTGAGGAGTTTCCATGGACTGGCAGGATTTTACAGACGGTTCGTAAAGGATTTCAGCTCTATAGCCGCGCCATTGACTAAGGTAATCAAAAAGAGTGTGGGGGGGGGGTTTCTTGGACAAAATAACAAAAATACGCTTTTCAAACACTCAAGGAAAGGCTAACCAATTCGCCTTTACTGGTGATACCAGATTTCAGCAAAACATTTGAAATTGAGTGTGATGCTTCAGGACTAGGAATTGGAGCCATGTTGATGCAAGAGAAGAGGCCAATTGCATACTTCAGTGAAAAATTAGGAGGGGCCACGTTAAACTATCTCACCTTTGAAAAGGAGTTGTATGCATTGGTGAGAGCCCTCTAGACCTGGCAACATTATTTATGGCCAAAGGAATTTGTGATCCACACGGATCATGAATCACTCAAACACTTAAAGGGCCAGCTGAAGCTGAATAAGAGACACACCAGATGGATGGAGTTTATTGAGACTTTCCCATATGTTATTCAGTACAAGCAAGGGAAAGAGAATATATATGGTCAAGTCGATACTTGGTTTTTTCAAGAAGATACACTCTGCTTCGACCATGGAAGCCAAATTATTTGGTTTTGATCAGGTCAAGTCGTACTACGAAGAAGATACTGATTTTCATGAGTAGTATAAGGCCACCAAGAAGCAGGCAGTGCATGGGTTTTACCGTGTGGAAGGGTTTCTCTTCTATAAAAACCATCTAGCGTCCCATCATGTTCCTTAAGAGAGTTTTATGTCCGAGAATCCCATAGTGGTGGACTTAAGGGACACTTTGGTGTGGCCAGGACGTTGAGTGCTCTTCAGAAACACTTCTATTGGCCTCAAATGAAGTTGGACGTGGAGAGGATCTGTTGGCAGTGCGTAGTGTGAAAGCAGTCCAAGTCCAAGAGCCAAGGCCAGGTATGTATATTCCTTTACCTATTCCCATTGCAGCGTGGATTTATGTGTCCATGGACTTTGTTTTATGGTTGCCTAGAACTAGAAAAGGTAGAGAAACCTCTTTGTGGTGGTCGATAGGTTCTCTAAGATAGCTCAGATTATATCTTGCCATAAGACATATGATGCTACAATGGTAGCTGATTTATTCATTAGAGAAGTTGCTAGGTTTCATGGTATACCTAGGACCATAGTTTTGGGTAGTGATACTAAGTTCTTAGTCACTTTTGGAGAACATTATGGGGAAAACTTGGAACCAAGTTACTCTTTTCAACAACATGTCACCCACAAACGGATGGGCAGACTGAGGTAGTATATAGGATGTTGTCTACCTTACTTCAAGCCCTCGTAAAAAGAAACATTAAGTCTTGGGAGGATTGTTTGCCTCACGTACAATTTGCTTACAATCATTCTATGCATTCAGCCACCAAGATGACTCCTTTTCAGGTCGTATATGGTTTTGATCCCTTATCATCATTAGACTTGATTGCTTTGCCCTTAAAAGACCAGACTAACCTTGATGGCAAAGGAAAGGCCAAGTTAGTTAAGTCTTTGCATGAGCAGGTACGCAGGAATATTGAAGAAAAGAAAAGGGCCTATGCACGGAAGACGAACGAAGGGAGGAAAGACCTCGTGCTTGAACCATGTGATATAGTTTAGATTCACTTGAGGAAAGAGAGGTTTTCGAATGAAAGAAAATCCAAACTCTTACCTTGGTCATATGGACCATTCAAAGTCTTGGAAAGAATTAACAACAATGCCTACAAGATTGACCTCCAAGGTAAGTACCCCATTAGTCCTACTTTCAATGTCTTTGTCTATCTCCTTTTACTACAGCAACTTGGATTTGAGGTCAAATCCTTTTAAAGGAGGAGGGGATGATACAACCAGCTTAGGATCAGACTCAACATCGGAGCATTCGGAACAAGAGGACGAGTTGGAGCAAAGCTCAGGTGAACGGGCAGCTACTAACATGGATGAACCATCGGCACATGGATCGGACATGGACGTCTGGTTGAGAAATGGGTCTGTTCAGCATCAAGGTGTTGCAAATGATCCTTGGTCGGGAAATGGGTCTTGGTCGGGAAATGGAAATAGTCGACCCGAAGGAGAAATGATAAAGACGATGAATCGACCAACTATGTTGGAACTAGATCAAGAAGCTGGAGATCAAAAGGTTCGACCTTTGGACATGTGGATGAAGATGGTCGAAAGCTTAAGAACTGGAACGGGCTCAATTGGAAGATGGTCAAGAGAGTCCTTTGTTGGCCCAACATGATAAGGACGGTCCAAATGAAGACCCACTCCTTTATTCAAGTGGGCTAGTCACAAGATCTAAAGTCAAAGCCCATAAGAGAGCACTTGGACTCCTCATAAAATTCATACAAGAAGAAGACAAGCTTTAGGCTTATGAGAGGATTGTTGGGCCGATAACTCGTTTTAAACTCATGGTTTACCAAGAATCGGAATAAGGGTCATTAACCCATTACGTGTAGGTTTAGTTAGCATAATCCTAGATGGCTTTGGTTTGGAGTTTTCCTTTTCTTTAAGTTTTAGATAATGATCAAATATCCTAGATAATGATCGTTTAGGCGGTTTTTGTTTTCTTTATATACTTTTCGTGTAACCCTTTGCAAAGCACCCATCAATAAACTCAAAGCTTTTGCAAACAAACTCTCTCTAGTTTTGTCCTTCTTATTCAACTTTTGAGCATCAATATTCGATCACCAGATAGTTAACTATGTCGCTTACATGAATACCATTAGGCATCATCCTATGCAAAGTTACAATTGTAGATCACCAGAGCTAAACAACTCAAGGAGCAATTATCATCCTTGCGTGAAGAAACCACCCAACGAATAAGAGCAATTCACCTTGTTTCATCTCATCCTTCGACAAACCATCAACTTCAAGTGATCTGGACATGTACACCTATCCAAGGTCGTATCATCTTGCATTATGTCCATCTTGGTGGTGAGATTTTTTGTCATTAGGGTAATCCATGTGCCGGGGAGATCGTCCCCAAACATCTTTGATCGTCCTCGACGTTGCTTTCTAATTTCTTCACAGATAGCGTTGCGTATTGGAGGTAGGGACGGATTTGATGGTGAGCTAATTGAAAGAAGTTTATTGATCGATCAAAGGTGATTACAAGGAGAAAACTAATACTTTGTGAAAGAATGATCATATCGGTAGGAACAAGGTAAAATATGAAAACCTTAATCTTGTAATGAATTACTCGTGTCTGTGTGTGTTGGTGTGTGTGTGTGTGTGTATACCCTCTTTTTCTCTAGGTCCTTTCAGTTTATAGCCAGACTCTTTTCTTTTCCTCCTCCAAGTCGGTTTATTCTTTGACCTCCTTCTAGAAAATTAAGCTGAGTTTTATTTACTCGATGGGCGGCAATCTATCTCCAACGGGGTTTATTCTTAAAAATTTCCCACTAAATTGGGGTATAGTGGTCGGTGTGCATGGTACTTTCTTCCTCAACCCCTTACATTTTATCAACATCTATAGTTTCATCCTCATCCAATAATACGCTTCGGCGATTACTACATGGATATCACATATATTCTCAACTAAAATTTAAAATATTATCTTTTATATCAAAGTAAGGAATCGCTGAGCATATCAAAGCATAAATAAAATAAGAGCAACAAATATTTTTTTAAATTACCATATGGGATACTACGCCCACATGTATATGAAACGCAAAAAAAAAAAAAAAACACTCTTTTATGTTTAAATCAATGAAAACAATTAAAAATATAAGGCATCAATCTCTAACCGCACTTGCAATCAAGTCCAATAAGCAATTTAACTTTGTCCGTTAGTTGCTGCTTTTTGGTATATTTAGTGATATCAACTCAGATATCACTTAATCAGTGGATGAAACGAATTGAACGACAGCGTAAGGGCTGCTACCCATGTTCGAATTTGCCGCTTCCGCGGTCGGATAATCGCTAGAAAATCATGTGCGGGTGGGGCGGGGGGAGAAGCATCGTCGGGATTTTGCGATTTTGTGTTATTCAGAGAACTAGTTATGTTATTTAGGAACCGTAGTTTTTGAATATTTTATGTTCTAAATCACAAGTATCTCATAGATTTCTAATATTTTGATCAGAAACTCTTATATTACCAAAATGAAACAATGAAATCGTAGAAGGAAAAAAGAATGGTGGCTGTAACTATGTGGAAGATATCAAAAATCTAAGTTACAGGCAGGAATATATTTGTCATTTCTCTGTTCATTAAACCTAAAAGTTAACAAAAAAATATAGAGAAATTAAGCAGAACTTCACTCAGTCATGGTAAGGAGAGACTTTGGAGGAAGTCTATTACCAACAGACCAATTGTCGTCAACCTTTTAAGTATACATATTTATTTTATAACCTTGAAACAAATATAAAACCATTAAATTATTTCCCAATTAATCGCCGTATAATCTTCAGTTTATTTATTCGGCATTATCCTATCCAACCACACCCGTTGCACCTAGCTAGTTTTCTAACATTCGTTGCCACCATTCGACGCCCTATATGGTGTATTAATCATGAAAACAATATGTAACAGAGTCACTTTCTTGGCCTCATCTCACTTCGTCCGCCATGAGTTGTAAGCGAGAAGGTTTCAACAAAGGCCAAGAATATTCTCTTGTTTTCTGGTTACAATCGTTTGAACTATTATTTATAATTCAACTATTAAGTTAGGGACTAGTATTTCGCATATTTCATAAAATGTTGGTTAGGTACATTTAAGTGAAAAAAAATAAAAAAACCCATAAATTTTTTTATCACAAAACAAAAAAAAACATGTTTAATTTATTATTAGTAAAATGAAAGATTTTTATTGAATCAAGTAGTGTAGTCTAGTGATAAATATTAACTTGGGGCATAGCTTAAACTTCTCTATCATGGATTTGATTCCTACTGAAAAATCATTGCTATTTGGTTAATCAAGACTTAGACTTCAGCTCACGTAGTTTACAATTTAGTTGAGTAACTCACGGTAATGACTATTTCTTGCCATTAATAAGAATATATTCCAAACTTGTATCTGTGGTATCCAATCGTTTATGTAGTATTAAATATGTTTTTTTTTTCATAAACCGCTAAATCGTATATAAGAAAAATTATTACTGTTAACTTCAATTTCAGTTGTGTTATCTTTTAGGCTTGATCATGTATCCCTCATGTGGGCTTTATTGGGTTGGAAACAATAAAAAAAATTGAAAATTTCATGGCGATCCTTTATTAAATAATTAATATTTTGTTATGAATCATATTGTGAATTGTCATAACCGGTCTGTCTATAACCAACCCGTCCATCAAGTTCTATAGGCGGCTAGTTTACCTTTTCCTTACTGGTTTAAGATTTGTAATCTTTCTTTTTTTCTATGACGGTTTATCTCTCTTGTAATTCCCTATATAAGGACACCTTATGTTTATGAATAACACACAACTTTCCCCTAAGTATTACGACATGTTATCAGCACGAAACTCTAAAACCTTAAGCTAAAAGTTTCCGACCATAAAACCCTAATCTCTCTCGATCGAAACCTTTGACGGCGAGAACCTTAATCCCTATTGTGAACCTCCATCCCTTGATCGTGAACCTTCACCCTGATCTGTATTCGACCAACGATCTCAGCTTGCTCGACCGACGATCCCGATTCTTGTTCGACCCGATCTCAGCAAGTTCCAGCTCACAACCACGAGGACACAGTTCATGCGACCTTCTCTTGTTCGTAGTCCATTCAACCCAATCGGAGGTTAAGGTAAATCTCGAAACCCTAAAATCAAAACCCTAATCGAAAATCTAATGATTAAATCAAATCCCTATAACCTTCAAACCCTAACCGCATATTTGCATATTGCATATTATGCATGAAATCATGAAACCCTAATACTAAAACATTTTCGCTTTTATCTAATTGATTGATCCAATTGAATTTTTTTTTAGAATTGAGATTGTATGCTAGATTGATTGTTTTCGCATGATTTATGTTAAAAATCTGTTTTGTTTTATGAACTAATCCTAATCATATGCTAGAACCTAATCTCTCTGAAAATTGAATATGACCACATGATCTAATATAATCCGTATGCTAGTCTTGCTAAATTCATGCTTGAATTTGATTAATTGATTGATAAATCTGATTAAATGTTTTTAAGATTGAAATCGCATGATAGTTTAATTGTTCTCACAAATTTTTCGACTTGACCAAAATTCGACCCGCATGTTTATGTTAAATACCTTGAATAGAATATGATCCTTTCATGATCTGATAGATTGTTTTTGATTGCGGTTACATGATTCCACTCTTATGTACATTTAGATCACATACGCTAGGCTTGCATCATATCCATATGACGCATGAACATATAGAAATTGCTCGTTAGGAATGTCTTGTTTGGTCGTGAGACTTGTTTGATAAACATTACATATCGATATGACTTGTTTGCATCATATCTGTATGGCCGCATTAACATTACATTTTATGAGACGTAAAGAATAAAATATATGATTTAAGATGTCGAAAATCAACAACTTGGATTTTGCTGCCCTAAATCTCTCAAGAGGTAATTACTTACAATGAGCACTGAATACTAAAATTATCCTGAAATCAAAGGGACTTGGTGAATGTATCACCAAGGACAATAATGCAAGTGAAAAAGATAGATACATGGCTATCTTGATTATTCGCCATCATATTACTGAGAGTCTCAAAAATCAGTATTTGACAATTAAGAATCCCTTAGACCTTTGGACAGAATTGAAAACAAGATATGATCACCAAAGAACGATGTTATTACCAAAGGCTATGTATGATTGGAGGAATCTCAGAATCCAGGACTACAAGTCTGTGGATGAGTATAACTCAGCCTTATTTAAGATAGTTTCTAAATTGAAACTGTGTGGTGAGTATTTAACGGAAAAGGATATACTAGAAAAGACCTTTTCCACCTTCCACACAAGTAATGTATTGTTACAACAACAATACCGTGAAAAGGGTTTCACGACATATGCAAATCTGATCTCATGTATATTGTTCGCTTAGCAAAATAATGAATTGTTGATGAGAAACAGTGAATTGAGACCTCCTGGATATCCCCACTATCTGAAGCCAATGTGGCCGCAGAGGAAAAGAAAGAATCTAACCACGTCCAGAACAATATACAACACGACCGTGGCCGTTGAAGATGTCAAGGGCGTGGTCGTGGCCACTATAATGCATTTGACCATGGACAAGGGAACCACTATGGCCGTAGCCGTGGGTATCAACCCAATTTTAGCCATGTTCGAGGCCGAGGCCGTGGTATATCCTTTAAACCATAAAACTCGACTAAATCAATGTGCCATAGGTGTGGAATGGGTAACCATTGGGCTAAAACATGTCGGACTCCCAAACATCTTGTTGACCTTTACCAAGAGAGCTTGAAAGAGAAGAATCATGAAGCCCACTTGGTCTATCAAGAAGGCGAAGATGATTTTGATCATGAACGAGATGATCTTATGGAGTATGAAACTTATGATTGACTAGAAGAATCAAGTTGATTTCGGCATAAAACTTTTGTGTTTTCTTTGCTTTTATGTTTTCTTTGTTTTTATCTCTTTGTATTTATTTTATTGCTTTGTCTACATAAAACTTAATAAAATGAATGAATGATTTTCAATATGAAGTCACTTTAGGAGAGACTATACTTGCACTCTCTATTGTTCTTTACTATGCCAAGATAAGTATATAAAGGCTAATGCCACGGTAAACAAAGTGTTTAATGAAAATTTCACTCTTTAGCACGACCGGCTTGGCCATCCCGGTTTGAACATGATGCGAAAATTGATATTGAATACAAATGGGCACACATTGAATGAAAGAAGAGTTATCCCTAAGAATCTCACGTGTGTAGCATGTTCACAAGGGAAACTCATTGTTAGGCCATCACCAGTTAAAGTGACTAAGGAAACAATAAACTTTCTGTAAAGAATACAAGGCGACATCTGTTGGCAATACACCCACCTTGTGGGACCTTTAGATATTTTATGGTTCTTATTGATGCGTCCACAAGATGGTCGCATGTATGTCTATTGTCAACCCGAAATTTGGCGTTTGCGAGGTTACTTGCTCAGATAATTCGTTTAAGAGCTCACTTTCCAGATTTTCCTTTAAAGACTACGTCTTGATAATTCTGGTGATTTCACGTCCCAAGCATTTAATGATTATTGTATGTCCATGGGGATAAGCGTAGAACATTCTGTGGCACATGTACATACACAGAACGGCTTGGCCGAATCATTTATCAAACGCATATAACTAATTCCTAGACCATTACTTATGAGATCAAAACTCTCGGTCTCAGCTTGGGAATATGCTATCTTACATACAGACGAGTTAATTCGCATCAGGCACATAGATATTCCCCATCACAATTGATTACGGGTCACGAGCCAGACCTATCCCATCTTAAGACATTTGGATGTGCCGTCTATGTACCAATTGCACCACCGCAGAGAACTAAGATGGGTCCTCAAATGAGGATGGGGATATATGTTGGATATGACTCTCCCACAGTAATTAAGTACCTTGAGCCAACTACATGTGATTTGTTTAAAGCCAGGTACGCGGATAGTCATTTTGACGAATCCAATTATCCAACATTAGGGGGGAAATAATAATAAGTTGGAAAAAGAAATTACATGGAATAAACCATCTTTGTCCTGGCAAGATCTTTGGACCTAAGAATGTTAATTAGAATTCCAAAAGATAATACACTTACAAAACCTAGCTAATCAATTGCCAGACTCTTTTGCTGACCCGAAAAGCGTAACAAAGTCATATATACCAGCTGCGAATGCACCAATTCGTATTGATGTCCAAGAAGGACACAATCAAGTTGCTACATAGTCTAGAGAATATTTGAAACGTGGTAGACCAATATGTTCCAAAGATAAGAACCCTCGGAAACTAAAGAAAGGTGCTGATAATGAATCTGAGGCTAAAGAAACCCTAGACATGGCCAAACCTAAGGTGCCAAATAATGAGGCTTGGGACGCCAAGCTTCAAGGTACTGAAGGTCCTGATAATAATGAGATCTCAATCAATTATGTTATGTCTGGAATACAATGGAACCGAAAGAATGTCAACATTGATGATATATTTGCATGCAATATAGCACTTGAAATTATGGATATAAACGAGGATCATAAACCCACGTCTATCTTAGAGTGAACTCGACAATCAGATTGGATTAAATGAAAAGAAGCTATAAATGTGGAGTTAAATTCTCTAAGGAAAAGAAATATCTTTGGTCCAATAATCATTACACTTTTTGATGTCAAACTAGTTGGATATAAATGGGTCTTTGTGAGTGATATCTCTTGATTTTGATGAGTTTTAGATTCATATTTTAGCTTATTATTATCATTCTAGGTTGCATTTAGGTATTTATATTGCATTTGCATTACATAATTGCATTTGACAGGGTGTAAAGTGCATACTTGAGAAGTTTGGGGCAAAATCGCCGGTTATTCCTGTGAATTTAGAAGTATTGGGTCAACCGTGAAAATAACAGAAAATTCAGGGACAAGTGCTGCAAATCCAGATTATTCACTTGGGTTAATTGTAAGATTAAAAAGGTTTGGGGCAAAATCAAGAGGAAAATCAGGCACATTCTTAAATACTCAAGAGTTAAACGGCCTGCTTTGAAAATAGTTAAAAGCCACCATTGGAGAGAACGAGCTTTCTTCTTCATCTTCGATTGGAGACGTGACGGCGAGCTCGATACCGAAGATGAGCACAGACACGACGGTTGAGTTGAGCACGGCGAGGATGTGACCTAGATGAGAAAGCCTGTGGTGGAGCAAAGCAGTGGAGACGGAAGAGATGACATCGGCATTTAACGTCGACGAGGAAGCGCGGTGGCTTGGAGTGATGAGCACGAGATCGGCCTTGATTTGGAGATGAGCTGATAACGAAGGATGAAGACGAGTGAAACTTGAAACGAAGAAGATGAAGCCAAAGCTCGAGAAATCTCAGCGGCTTGACGTAGCGATGTTGCTTGGTCGCTCGCTCTTATTCTCCAAGTCCCTGTTTTGTATCCACATGATACAGCGGCCCATCGTAACCGCTGGGAGCAATGCGAGTTTCGTAGCGGCTTGGTGGAGCGGGATGCCAAGGCCGCTACGAAGAAGACAAGTCACAAAATCAATTTTTAACCGGTTTAATCCGGTTTGAGTTTGGTTTATGGAATCAAACCAACTCGAGTTTTACCTTCTTATAAATAGATTTATACCCCTAAAACTCTAAGGGATCTAATTTTCTCTTAATACTTTGTCTAATCTTATAAAAACTTGAACCTTTTGATTATTTGAAAGAAGTTCTTCATTTTATATTGTGTTTATCTTGCTTATTAACATGATTAGCTTTTGACCAAAAAAAAATTAACATGATTAGCTTTGAATTTTATATGGGTTTAAGGTTTATCATGGAGATTAGTGAGTAGACACCTTTTGATTCATGGGTTAGGTAGATTAAGGTGATTAAGTGGATATTTAGGATGTCTCTTGCTTGATTAACATTGTTTTATGCTTATTAGGTGTTCTTAATGCTAGATTAGCCTTGATCAAGTTGATTTAGATCTTAAGTAATTTCGTGCCCGAAAGGTGTTCAATGAAATGCTTGAACCAATCTAATATTATCTTTTATATGTTTAGCCAATGAAAATTGATGTTAGAGATGTTAAATGGTTAGTAGGCTTGTTATTTATGCATGCTTGAATGTGTTAGGCCAACGAGAGTTGATGTTTAATGTATGATTAGCATATGGATTATTGTCACGAAAGTGAATTAATCTATTTGAATAAGATCTAGACCTATAGACTTATTGATTGTTTTGTTTGAACATCCTAGACTGAACATTGATCACCTTATATCAATTATCCTTTCCCATCGATCCATCCTTAGCATTTGATTGAAAATTTAGCTCTTGCACTTATTTCTTGACTGAACTTGAGATCATCTTGTTTATATTTATTGGATCTTAGCTTGTTACCAATCATCTATCTTTCTATTTGCTTAGATTAAGAAAGTTTGTGTATTCTTAGTGTTATAGATCACTAGTTCCTTGTGGATTTGATCTTAAAGTGCTGCATCGATATACCATTCGATTGTGGTAGCGTATACATTAGGTTAATTGGCATGTGGTAAAACGCAGTAATCAATTTGGTGCCGTTGCCGGGGAACTAAGTATATTTATCAATAGGAGTTTTGACTTTCTTGAGATTAATTTTTATTTTCTTATGCTTTGTTTTGCTTTGTATAGCTACTAACCTTTTATTCTAGCTTTTGTTATTCACAAAGATGGCTTCGAGCTACTTTGAGCAGCCACAAGAATAGGAAGACTCATTTGGAGATCACATTGAATATGAGCCATATTTGGAGCCACCCTTTGATAGAAGTATACTCACACCAGAACAATGTGTGAAGCTATATGAGCTTCAAAAAGAGAACCCATGGATGACAAAGAGAGCCCGAGCACGAAAGATCCGAGCGAATCTTATTGGACATCGGGCAAAGCTTGAAGGAAGGGAGCTTACCATGTATGAGATTGATATTGCTTAAAGAGCTAATATATTGGGTTCCACCAACCCAACTAGAAGGTATATGCGATACTACCTTTGAACTTCATGCTCTTAAGGATATTTGCTTGCCTTGTGTTGAAGATATTGCCTACGATTTTAATTCTCGTGTGTTCATCAATGAATGTCTTGATCTGATATGTAAAACTAGAAAATTAGATGACTTGAGACTAGAAAAGATTGCTAGAGATCATCTTAAAATTTGTTTTGACAAGAACTATCTGTGTGCTTCAATTGATCTCGAAACTGACTTTTTGATGCTTGATGAACCTAGACTTCCTCTTGAGCTAGCTGATTTAGGGGATGATTTTGATGTGGATAAGTTCTTGCTTGAGATAGAAAACCCCCTTGTCAAAAACAATCATGAGAATGAGAACATTGTGTTTTATTTGATTGATGAAGATAGAGTTGACTACTTTGTTAAAACAACGTTTGAGCATGTAGTTGATTTTGTGTTTTAACCAAATGCATTTGATTCTCATGACCATCTGAACTTCAAGGAGCATTTCATAATTCATGCTACTTCTTTAGTGAAGCTCTTTGATGAAAAATTTGTCTATTTTCTATGGACATAGTGTGCTTCTTTGCATACTTTGTTTCTTGTTCTTGTAGGAGAAGGATTAAAGGTGCATTGGCTCAAACTTTTGATACTTATGATTAGCAAGCACACAAAGTCAAGCTAGAGACTTAAAACAAGCGCGCTTGAGAGGCATTCCCATGTTTATCCTTTGTATATATTTCTCTTTATATTTTATCTTGCTTTAGTGTGTTTGAATAAGTTTAGGGACAAGTTTGGGGGAGTTCTAAATCTTTCCAAGAGGTGAAGACAAAATGGCAAAGTTCACAACAATCTCTCCCTCCTCATCCCCTTCTCTCACAAGGTCAACTTCAAGTAAGTGCATTCTACCTTTGTCAATACTTAGTTCATCATGTTTCATTTTTCCTTTGATATCTCTTTCAAATTTACTCTCACACAAGAGGCTGTGTGAAGTAAGTTTGGGAGAGAGTCTACTATCTCACATTGTGTTTTGTTTTGCTTACTTGTCATGAGTCTCATGCATCACTTCGTACATACTTATTTGCATAAAAAATCTAGAAAAAGCATTTAGATTCATATTTTGTTTCATTTGCATCTTTAAAATTGAGTCTAGAAGCATTTTGGTTGCATCTATATGCATAGGGCGCTGTGTTTTAAATGCTTTGCAAATATCACATGTCTAGAACTCAACATGATACCCTAGATAAACATATCAAGTAGCTTAAACATCTTTTAAAAAAACGTTGGTATGCTTCAAGCCTTGAAGACTCTACTTGAAACTTGTTGTGAGCTTGATATTGACTTGTTCTTTAACCAACTCCAATCTTATTTGAGTTAATGAACCTAATATTTCTTGCTTATAGGCTCTTTTTGTGCTTGATCATGGTTACCTCACACGCACTTGAGTTAGCCTTAATCCTTTCTACCAATCTTTGGCAACTCAAGTGTCTATCTCCCCTTTAGATGGTTCTCCAGACCTTTACCCTTACCTTCCCTTCATGCCCTAATTAATTTGATGAGTGAGGTCTTTTTTGAAAGCTTGAGATGTGCATAATGTTGAGAGTATTGGGAAAGACAATGGTTGGTCCTCATTACTTGCTAGCTTTAGGATCTTATGATTGCCTAGTTCTTATGATTGGAAAGGAGTATTAAGTGTTTGGTCTTGAACGGTTGAAAGAAAAGTGAGTGAAAAGAGTGAACTCAAAAGTCTAAAGAAAAGATAAGATATTAGGGATCAAAGAAAAAAAAGAAATGTTAGCTCAAAGATTATCAAAGGAAAGAAAAACCCCTAAGATAAGAAAAGAAAGATTCAAAAGATTGAAAGAAAAAGAAAAAGAAAAAAAAAGAGCTAAAGCTAAGAAAAAAAAGTGAAAGAATCCCTAGTAAACAAAAAAAAATAAAGAGTTCTAAAAGTGAGAGTGTGCTTGAGTGTTCTTGGGGTTTTTAGTTTGACATTGGAAATCAAGGGTAGTAATTGTTTTGTGTCTAGGAAATGGGTAGAACAATGAGGATTAAGCATTGTATGCATGAGTTGCTCTCTTTCTTAGATATATTATGCATAATGTCAAGCTACTTGTTCTTGAGAGTAAACCACCATGAAAGAACATGATAACCCTCTTACTTCACCGTAGCTTCAAACCTTTCTCTCACCAAGCCAGGTGATTAGGACCAATTGTCGTTTGCAAGAGTGTACTTATGATTATTGTTTAATGAATGTGAGAGTTGGTAAGAGGCTTGTTAATTGATAAGTGAGTGACTTGTGTAGAGATATTAGAGTTAAGATAAACCTTGAGAAGCTAGAGTGTAATAGAAAAGATTGTTCATGCTATTTGCTATGTTTCTTTTAGGATATCATATTGAAGGCTAGAAAGTGTTTCTTTTAGTTACAAGCTCATATTTTTAGATATTTCTTCATCTTGTTTTTAAGAGTTTACTTGTGGACAAGTAAAGAGCAAATTTGAGGGAGTTGATATCTCTTAATTTTATTGAATTTTAGATTCATATTTTATCTTATTATTATCATTATAGGTTGTATTTAGGTATTTATATTGCATTTGCATTACATAATTTCATTCGACATGGTGTAAAGTTCAAACTTGAGAAGTTTGGGGCAAAATCGCTGGTTATTCTTGTGAATTTAGAAGTATTGGGGCAACCGTGAAAATAACAGAAAATTCAGGGACCAGTGCTGCAAATCCACATTATTCACTTGGGCTCAATTGTAAGATTAAAAAGGTTTGGGGAAAAATAAAGAGGACAATCAGGCACATTCTTAAATACTCAAGAGTTAAAGGGCCTCTTTGAAAATAGTGAAAAAGCCACCATTGGAGAGAACGAGCTTTCTTCTTCTTCGATTGGAGACGTGACAGCGAGCTCGATTCCGACAATGAGCACAGACACGACGGTTGAGTTGAGCACGGCGAGGATGTGACCTGGATGAGAAAGCCCGTGGTGGAGCAAAGCGGTGGAGACGGAGGAGATGACATCGGGATTTGACGTCGACGAGGAAGCGCGGTGGCTTAGAGTGATGAGCACGAGCTCGGCCTGGATTTGGAGATGAGCTGATAACAAAGGATGAAGACGAGTGAAACTTGAAACAAAGAAGATGAAGCCAAACCTCGAGAAATCTCAGCGGCTTGAGGTAGCGATGTTGCTTGGCCGCTCGCTCTTATTCTCTAAGTCCCTGTTTTGTATCCACATGATACAGCGGCCCATCGTAACCGCTGGGAGCAATGCGAGTTTCGTAGCGGCTTGGTGGAGCGGGATGCCAAGGCCGCTATGAAGAAGACAAGTCACAAAATCAATTTGTTAACCGGTTTAATCCGGTTTGACTTTGGTTTATGGAATCAAACAAACTCGAGTTTTACCTTGTTATAAATAGATTTATACCTCTAAAGCCCTAAGGAATCTCATTTTATCTTAAGACTTTACCTAATCTTATAAAAGCTTGAACCTTTTGATCATTTGAAGGAAGTTCTTCATTTTATATTGTGTATTAACAAGATTAACTTTAAATTTATATGGGTTTAAGGTTTATCATGGAGATTAGTGAGTAGTCACCTTGTGATTCATGGGTTAGGTATATTAAGGTGATTAAGTGGATATTTAGGATGTATCATGCTTTATTAACATTGTTTTATGCTTATTAGGTGTTCTTAATGCTAGATTAGCCTTGATCAAGTTGATTTAGATCTTAAGTAATTTCATGCCCGAAAGGTGTTCAATGAAATGCTTGAACCAATCTAATATTGTCCTTTACATGTTTAACCAATGAGAATTGATGTTAGAGATGTTAAATGGTTAGTAAACTTGTTATTTATGCATGCTTGAATGAATTAGACCAACGAGAGTTGATGTTTAATGTATGATTAGCATAGGGATTATTGTCACGAGAGTGAATTAATCTTTTGAATGAGATCTAGACCTATAGACTTGTTGATTGTTTTGTTTGAACATCCTACACTGAACATTGATCACCTTATATCAATTATCCTTTCCCATGGCTCCATCCTTAGCAGTTGGTTGAAAATTTAGTTCTTGCACTTATTTCTTGACTAAACTTGAGATCACCTTGTTTATATTTATAGGATCTTAGCTTGTTACCAATCATCTATCTTTCTATTTGCTTAGATTAAGAAGTTTTGTGTATTCTTAGTGTTATAGATTACAAGTTCCTTATGGATTCGATCCTAAAGTGTTGCATCTATATATCATTTGATTGTGGTAGCGTGCACATTAGGTTAATTGGTATGTGGTAAAACGCAGTAATCAGTGAGGAAAAGGAATGAACATGGTGAAATTGTGAGATATAAAGCACGACTTGTTGCACAAGGATTTTCACAGAGACCAGGAATAGATTATGAGGAGACATACTCCCCTGTGGTGGATGCTACTACTTTTAGATTTCTAATAAGTCTGGCTATAAGAGAGAAATTAGACTTGCAGTTAATGGATGTAGTAACTGCATATTTATATGGTCCACTGGATAATGAGATATGCATGAAAGTACCAAAGGGTATTAAGCTGAAAGACAAAGCAAGTTCTCGAGAACAATATTGTATAAAGTTGAACAAATCTCTTTATGGATTAAAACAATCAGGTCGAATGTGGTACAATAGACTGAGCGAGTACTTAGGGAAAGAGGGCTATAAGAATGATCCAATCAGCCCGTGTATATTCATAAAGAAATTCGATAAGGGATCTGTAATCACCGCAATGTATGCTGATGACCTGAATATCCTAGAACCTCTGGAGAAATTTCCCAAACAGTTGAATATCTTAAGAAAGAATTTGAGATGAAAGACTTAAGAAAAACAAAATTTTGTTTGGGATTACAGCTTGAGTACATTAAAGATGGAATCCTTGTGCATCAAATGGTATATACAGAGAAAGTACTCATAAGATTTAACATGGATCAATGTCACCTATTGTCTAGCCCCATGGTCGTGAGATCTTTTGGTTTGGACACAGATCCTTTTGATCCTAAGAAGGACGATGAAGAAGTCCTTGGTCCCGAAGTGCCATATCTCAGTGCCATAGGAGCTTTAATGTATCTGGCGAGCCACACTAGGCCAGACATATGTTTTGTCGTGAATCTATTGTCTAGATTTAGCTCATGTCCGACCCAAAGGCACTGGAACGGGATTAAACATTTTCTTCGTTGCCTACAAGGAACGAAAGACTTGGGTTTATTTAATACTGACAAACCCAAAGAAAGGTTAATTGGTTTTGCTGATGCAGGTTATCTCTCGGATCAGCACAATGCTCGATCTCATACAGATTATGTCTTTACACACAGTGGGACTGCTATATCTTGGTGATCCATGAAACAAACAATTGCAGCCACATCGTCCAACCATGCCGAGATATTGGCCTTACATGAGGCCAGCCGTGAGTGTGTCTGGTTGCGGTCCATGACCCAACATATTAGAGTTGATTGTGGGATGTCCGAAGGGAAGGAATCGCTAACCATCATGTACAAAGACAACGCCGCATGCATAGCTCAACTTAAAGACAGATACATCAAAGGAGATAGGACGAAACACATTCTGCCAAAGTTCTTCTTTACACATGAGTTGCAGAAAGCCAGCCAGGTCCAAGTACTAGAAGTTCGTTCAAGTGACAATTCAGAAGATCTATTCACCATTTCACTTCCAATCTCAACGTTCAAGAAGCTTACGCATCAGATTGGGATGCGTCGACTGAAAAACCTTCAGTGAGATATAGAACATGGGGAGTAATACGTGTTGTACTATTTTTCATGAACCATGGTTTTATCCCATTGGGTTTTAATGAGGCAACATCCAAAGTGTATTACGATCTCTTAATGTTTGTGACATCCAAAAGGAAGTGTTATGAACCATATTGTGGATTATCATAACCGGCCCGTCCATAACCGGCCCGTTTATAACCAACCGTCCATAACCAGCCCGTCCATAACCAGCCCGTCCATAACCAGCCCGTCCATAACCAGCCCGTCCATAACCAGCCCGTCCATCAAATTCTATGGGCGGCTAGTTTACCTTTTTCTTATTGGTTTAAGATTTATACTCTTTCCTTTTTTTTATGACAATTTATCTCTCTTGTAATTTCTTATATAAGGACACCTTATGTTTATGAATAACACACAACTTTCCCCTAAGTTTTACAGCATATTTCAATAAAAATTGTGTGTGAAAAAGTCATGGCGTTGGTATTTTTTCACCGCGAGGAAAATTTCTTCTAACTGGGAGCGACACATGGGCCTCATAATTTATTTATTTTTCACTGGGTGTACGGTAAACTGGACGTGTAACTTTTAGTTTTTCTTTTTCTTGTTTAAACGTTGGAAAATGTTATATAAGGTATAGCTAGGTTAAAATAAACATAGACAAAGAGATCCACTAAATAAAATGGAGCTCCCTTAGTCTAAAGATTTGAAAAGGTTCATTAATGCGTTGAATTCTAAAAAGGTGAAATTATACATATTACTAAAAATTACTAGAGTATTAATTAGTTGCCGCTTCAGCTCAATGAAATTCCCAAAAAGGCATATGTCCAATCAAACTTGACAAACTTTCATGTGTACTGGAAAAAAACCTTGACGAAATTTCTATAGTACGATGCCAAAACCAGAAAACTGCAGATCTCTGTAGCAGTCTTAGGTGTCGGCCATTCCGTAATTGCAGTAATCTTTTCCGAATCTACAACAACTCCTGCTTCAGAAACTACATGATCCAAAAATCCAATCTTTCTCTGTGATAGGTCCTAATATCTACCACTTTTAGACCATGTTATACACCTTATTTTGATTCTGTTATCTGTGTCTAGGATGTGTTGTAGAGTCTATTCAAGTCTAGGTACATTTTGGAACATTGTAGAGGTTATGAGGCTTTCTGAAGCTCAAAGAAAGATGAACCTCGTAGCTGGTAAAATTCAGCAAAGTACGAGTCGAGATAGAGAGTTGCGTCAATCGACGATGCACCCTTGTCATTGATCTATGGTCGACATACAGACGCCTAATTCAAAAAGTACCCGACTTAAAACACAAGTCATGGAAATTACAAGATTGCTCATGGACGTGTTTTACCTAGTTTATGTTATAATTGCTAGTTTATGTATATTTGCTGCTGTTTTATGCAAATATACCTCCAGTACAAGCTTTGTGACTTTTCATAGCAAACATAGTAGTTTTTGAGGAGAAGATAAAAAACTTCTTTCAAGCATTGAATTGGAACCCCAATTTGTAGCCATATTCTTATTTTATGTTTCTGATTATATTTTGCTTAGCTATGTCTGAGTAGATCTCTTGTTAGATTTAGGGTATATTAATGGTTTTGATGGATTAGCCAAACGAAAGAACTGCTAGGGTGATTATTAAATATATCATCAGAATTGTGCTTATTGCTTGTGTTTTAGAGTAGCTAACTAGAACCATGATATTAGGATAATTGATATTGCGAGTAGGGTCATTACGTGAACAAATCTTGTTGAGCTTAAGTTAGTAGGAAAAATCAAGAGACTGGTATAGTAATTCTAAGTGAACCAGTTGAATCTTGTCATTTAATGCTTTACTAAGAAAGCCATCGATTGATGTCGTTTTCGTACCATCGATCGACGGTCATTCCGAATTTGCAAACGGAAGTTGTAGACTCTAAGCTTAGCCATAGGATATATATTATATCTTTACTTATTAAATTGATGTTCTATATTTGAAAACTTATTTTCTTCTTTCCATTATAATTCATTACCTGAAAACCCTATATCTAGTATTTTCCTTAATTTTTTACAAACCAACTCATTCCTGATTTATTGTTTCTTAAAGTCTTATTAATATCCTAGCCGTCTTCCGCACGTCCTCCTCATCTATCGCAAACTGGTGGCATCTTGATGACAAGTCAATCTTAGAAAACCATGAAGCTCCATGCAACTGTTCCAAAAACTCCTCGGTACACGGGAACAGGTGCTTATTCTTGATAGTAACCTTGTTTAAGATTCTATAGTCGATACAAAACCTAAAACTCCCATTTTTCTTCTTCAAAAAAATACGGGTGCTTCTTATGGTGAAGTTCTCGGTCTGATAAAACCATTCCCAGATAGTTTCCCCAACTGCATTTTCAACTATGCCATCTCCGTTGACGTGAAACGGTACTGAGCTCGTTAAACTGGTGCTGTCACTGCTTCCAACTCAGTCATAAGAGCGTATCCTCTAGCTGGTGGTGGCCCCTTTAAGGCCTCAAATACATCCTCATACTCTGCTACCACTAGAATATCATGTAGCTCATGTTCTCCATCATCTGTAACTATCAACATGGTCACCCAAAATCCCTTCACTTCTCTCTCCAATAACTCCTCAGCATGAAAATGAAGATAATAGAAACTCCAAGGTGTCTTTGAATAGCCTGCAATGTGATATTTCCCTTTACTATAGGGATATGAACTCTTGCCCTCGAGAAATCCAGTACGACTCGATGTCGTGACAACCAATCCTTCCAAAGTATAACATCATAATAATTAAGCTCCATCTCTGTTAACTCTCCAATGAAATTGACCCCTCCAAGTGTAACTAGTACATCTCGATGAATGCCGATGGCTCCAAATCTCTTTGTGCCACCAGTCTAAAGCTACTTAGTCTTCGGTTCGGAGAAACCTTGAAAGGACCAAGACTTGACAAAATGTGGACTCACCGAGACCGATCCTACACAATTTATGTTTACTAACTACACAAGATAACAACAAATACAAATTACTAAAATTCTAACGAGCATGACAAAGATGTGTACAACTATCATCTCAGCTCTAAGGGTGTTTCTTACATCATACACACATGGAGAGATTGCGTGAGGCTTTGTTGATGGTGGAAGCATTGCATGCCCCTTCCTCAAGAAATTGCTAGAGATATGATCCTGCTGGCCACAACTATAGCAAGCTCCTGATGCAACTATTGGTGTTTATGGTGCTGCTGGTGCTGCAAACTGGGTGCCAAAAGTTGCAACTGTCAACTTATCCGGAAATCTATAGAGACATGACCAAGTCGTCCACAATTATAGCACTAAGTACAGTGACCGAAATGGTGGCAATCGAAAATTCCACAATTGGGTGCTCATGACTGCTCCCATGTCCTCTTTTGTGACCCCAAAGTCTTTCCACTCTTTGATTGAGCTTCTTTGAAGAGTTTCTGCTCCTCAGCTATACATGTATCTTGGATAAAAGCTTTCTCCACCAGATCTTACAAATATGTGTAAGTGAAAACACTGCACTAGTTGCGACTATCTTCTCGCATCTCGTCTAAGAACCCCCTGATCAGGTCCTTCTCATCCATACCACTCCCACGAAACCTATGAATTAGACTAAACTCCAGCTCGTATTCTCTGATTGGCCTAGTACCCTGACTCACATTCTCGAAAGCATTCTTTTTCTGGGGCAAAGCTTATGTGGCAAATTACTTTTTGTTGAACGCATAGAGTAAGTCTTCATAGATCCAATTGTTAGGTTCATGATGGCCCAAACACACTCAATCCCACCATACTGATGCATTTCCACACAGGTATAACTCAGCCATATTAAGGCGTAGTCGTGGTAGACAAAAGATTTTCTTCAAACACCGATCTAGTCTATGCCTCGAATTCATGTGCTTCAAATCCAAGTTATTCACCTGCCCCATCAATCTGATCACTTTATGATTCTTACTTATTCATGTGACTAGGTTGTCTCCAATAAAAATGAATATCATCTGGTTGATTTTCTATCCACTCTATCACCAGCTCAATCAACATCGCAATAGTCAACAAACTCAGTGCTCCAATTGCATTCTATCCCTACACCTTGGCCAGTAGCTCCTCTAAGATACATGAATTCGGTCCACCATGTTACAATGATGTAACTTAGGAGATTGCGTGTGTTGGCTCACCTGGTTCACATCAAAATAAATTTCAGGTCTATTAATTGTAAACTAAATCAGCTTATAGACCATCCTTCTATATTGATTGACATCTTCAAATTTTTGGTTTTCAGACTCCCCCTCTTCCAAGACTTTGTAACAATCTTCAAATGTGGTCTTGGTTGTCTTTGTTCCAAACTTTCCTACCTCATATAATAGATCAAGAGTGTACTTACTTTGATTAGAAATAATCACACTTTAGATTGGATTACTTCTATACCTATGAAGTATTTTATCTCACCCCAAGTCTTTAGTGTCAAATGATTTAGGGATAACCTTTCCTTATATACCTGCCTTATCATTCATGTTATGATGATATGATCAACATAAGCAAGGATGACCATTATATCCTCTGGAACAGAGAGAACGATGAGTGTATGATTAGCATCTAATTTCCTAAAGCATCTCCCATTGAGTGTTGTGCGCAGCTTGTGATAATAAGACTTAGAGATTTCATAAGCCCTAGATAGCTTTCTTAAAATTTAGCACTTACCCTTGTTTGACTGTGTGTTCTCGGCCCGTAGGAGGATGCATATAGACTTCATCATGTAGTTCTCCTTGGAGGAAATCATTCTTGACATTCATCTTCCATTCAAAGTTTGTTCCAAGGGAGAGAATAATCTGGATTGTATGTAACTTGGCCACTGGTGCAAATGTGTAAACATAGTCACCTCCATATGTTGGAGTGAATTCCCTTGCTACCATCCTTTCCTTGTGGCTCTAAACCTCTTCATCATTTCTAATCTTCATGGTGAACACTCACCTTCTTGTCACTACCTTTATTTTCCTTTTCGAATCTTAGCCTCGTACCAAGTCTCATTCACCTTCATATCATTTGTTTCATCACGAACATCATCCTTCTATACCTTGTTTTTCTTAGATTCTTTGTAGGACCTTGGTACTTGTGTTTGGTTCAGCTTGCCAATGAAATTTCTCAGTAGGGATATGCCCAAAAGAGCACCACACAATTGTGTTTAAGTACACCCAAAAATATGGGTAGTCACGTTTTTCGTGGCTATTGCAAAAATTCCATAGCTATATACTTAAAAAATCAAAAACAAATATGGTTATATATTCTTATAATAGAAGCCTTAGACTCAAAAAAATTGACATCCCTTGTCACAAAAAATTCCTTGTTTGATAGTTGATTCCATATTTTACCAATTGGTACTTGAATACATGACTAATATACTCTCCATCATTATCTTAAAAAAGATTTCAATCTTAATATTGAAGTGGTTAGTGATGTAGGTTTTAACGTTAACAAAACCATTTAGTACTCTATAATTAAAATGAATCAATGTAAGTCATGTATCTATTGAGTTTTCATCTTTGAATGTAATTTTAGCCCCCTTTTAGCTAATTCTAATTATTTTAGATATTATTTTGTGCACAAAAAAAAAAGATTTCATTGAGGAGCATATATGCATTTTCATGTCCATTTCATCTCAAAGTTATTGAAGTGGCTACTTTAGCTTTTTGGGAATTTTTGAGTGTGTTTATGTCAAGAAATCGGAACGAGACATCTAAAGAGCAAGTCGGGAAAAAACAGACCAGAATAAGCAAAAAATAGCACTCCAGTGCCTTGTCCAGCGGTCTGGGACAACTGCTACCTACCTTCCCAACCCTCTGACAATCGACCCAGCGGAAAATTCATCGGCCATGCTCAATAGCTATGCGGCCATAGACCATCTAATTCTCCACCATTTGACAAGTCTACTAGTGTCTTAATGTGACAGACAATCCAACCTGCTGCAACTCGTCCGTCCATCCTAGAAACCTCTACCAGCGGTCAACCTCTCCCACTGACTGAATTCGACCTCTCAACCTTGCTCTCAACCAAGCATCCACGCTGCCACGAACCAGCGGTCAAATGACACCACTTCCCTCCACCCAGACCAGCCAGAGGTCAATCCCAGTGGCCGACCCAACCGCTAGCTCATCCACTTGACTGCAGACATTTGACAAAAACCAAGTGACCCAGCAGCTGGATACCAGCGGCCAGCCTTGGCCACTCCGCATCAACCGGAAATGTAAGCAGGCAAACACAACAGCAAGCTTTGACTGCTTCCAACCTAGCGGCCAGTTGAGGTCGCTGTCCATCCACCTAAACTAATACAATCGAGGTTTATTTGTTTCAATTTTTCCTAGCTTATATAAATACATCTAGACCTATTTTCTCAGAGCTGAGTTTTTTTCCTCTCTATAAAACTTGCTACATTTGTTAAAGTTTGGATCTTTTGGACATTTTAAGAATTTTATTAATCTTATCTTGTGTTTATTGTGATTAGGTTGCAATCTAGCATTTTTATCTCTAAATTGTTCATGTGTTGAGTGAGTTTCATGGTGAATAGTGAGTAGGACTTATCAGACACATGGGTAAGGTAGATGAGTTCTTAGTCTATATAATCCGTCCTTGATTGTTGTGCTTACTATGTTAGACCAATAAAAATGATGCTTAAGTGGTTATATGGACTTGTGATAGAATTGAATGCGATTAGCCAATGGAAGTTGATGATTAGTTGCATGACTAGTGTAGGGATTAAGATTATGGAAGCAAGATATTCTACTTGTGTGTTCCTAGACCTAAGTATCAGTCGTTTAATGTTTGATTAACATCCTAGACTAGCAATCTATCACCCAATCAATTGCGAAAACCCATGTGTCTACTTTTAAACCTTGACTGAGTTTTTTTTTGCTTATGAGTCCTATTACTTTGATTATGAGTCGACAAAGTTTTAAAGATATTTGGACTTTGATAAGGGATTTTGAAAAGGAAATAAGAGATAATTAAAAGGCTGTTCACCTGGATAGATAGGGACTTGAAAAAGAGGGTCTTCATTATGCTCACGAGAAAGTTAATGCCCAAGAGGAAAATGGTCAAGAAGCTACCATCCTTAGAAGCTTCCTTCATTGAGAAATCAGCTGATTAATGGTAACTATGAAGAGCAAACCAAACATGTAAATCAAATAGGAATGTGCACCACTAGTGGAGAACTCTACTATCAAAATCAAGGCCAGTTTGATCATCAGGTACAATGCAAACAATATCATGGTTTATAACTGGACGATCCCTTGGACAATCTTGATAGCTTTGATATGCTTTGTGGAACTATGAAAATCAATGGCATATATACAGTTGTTTTCAAGCTAAGACTCTTTCTTTTCTCACTTGGGAAAAGAGCAAAGTTATAGGAGAAGAATATACCTTAGAGATCCATCACTACATGGGAGGATTGCAAGAGAACATTTCTCTCAAAGTTCTTCTCAACTTCAAGAACAACTCAGACCCGGAATGAAATCACAGGATTCCAAGAAAAAGGCAATGAAAGTTTTGAAGAGGCATGAGAGTGATTCAACGTATCACTATGCAATGTTCTCACCATGAATTCTTAAAGGAGGGCCTTTTAAGTACCCTATTAAAAGGAGTTCTTCTGAAGTTCAAAGAAATGCTAGAACTACTAGTAATGTCTACTTGTTGGGATGCAGATAAGAAGATGGGAGGGTGCTTGTTGGGAACTTACCCCAAAGTGATGCTGCACATGGTGAAGAATATGATAGGTTTAACAGAAGCAATGAGATTTACGATGATCACCCAGTAACGGAAATCAAATCTCTTCAAGAGCAGCTAGACCAGCTTATCTACCTTCAATAGAAACAATTCCACTTTGTGAGTGACTATGATCAGCAGGATTTCTACATTGAGGCCCACATGGATTTTGAGAAGGATTAAGAGGAGGTGAAATATATAGGCAGCCAAGGGTACTACATGACTCAGTGACTGAGCACACTATATAGCCTGAACACACTATATGAGAGTGATTCAAAGGATCACTATCCAGTATTCTCACCATGAGTTCTCAAATGAAAGCCTTTTATGTGCCTCGTAACAAGGAGTTCTTCCGAAATTCAGAGAAATGCTAGAACTATTAGTAATGGCTACTTACTGGGACAGGCATAAGAAGATGCGATGGTTCTTGTTGGGAACTTACCCCAAAGTGATGCTTAATATGGTGAAAATTATGATAGGTCTAACAGAAGAAATGGGATTTAGGATGACCATCCAATAATAGAAATCAAATCTCTTCAAGACAAGCTAGACCAACTTATGTACCTTCAATTGAAACAAGTACATTTTTTGAGTGACTATGGTCAGCAGCAGTTCTCCATTGAGGCTCACAAGGATTTTGAGAAGGATAAGGAGGAAGTTAAGTATATAGGAGGTCAAGGGTACTACATGGCTCAGTGACTGAACACAATATATGGAGTGAACACACTTCAGAGAAACTTTCAAATCAATCTTCAGTACAACTATCAACCCAAAGCCTCCGACAACACTCAACATGGAAGTGTTTTGGCAGAATGGACATTACTAGACATATCCACAAAGGTTCTACTCCAATCAAGAAACCAAAAAAATCAAGTCCATGGAAGTTATTCCATTCCTCCATCCTTTGATAGCAAGATTGAGGGCTGTAACTGGTAGCCAAGTCCAAGAATGTTATGAATGAAAGGAAGTTTTTTTAAGAAAATCGAATGCATATGAATGTAATAATAGAAGTTATGGAATTCCTTCCATCTCATTCCATTGCATTCACAAGCATTTTTTTTATCATGAATGTTTTATAAAAATATTCCTTTTTCCGATCTATTCCAAAAGGAATCATTGGAATAAAATTGATTTTTATTAAATGGTTAAAAAAAATTGGAATCAATAGGAATAAGTCATTCCATACAGTTTTATTCCTAAAATTGGTAATCAAGTTGCACCAGAAGTCATGTTCAAGCAAATCATGGAATATAAAACCCAAAATTTTAATGCTCTGAGAAAATATCATTATGCGCTAGATTGACAAGGTGGATAGGAACCACAACGTGTTTGAAGGACATATCCTAAACTTAGCATCTCATATGCAGCTCACGTCTATCAAGCTTACTCATCATGAGTCTATCTCCAAGCAAGAGGGAATCTACCAAGTAAATCAAAGAAGAAACCAAAGAATTCTTGAAATGACATCGTCTCTAATGATTGTATTAAGATAGATATATCTAATCCTTTGAAAGCTGATCAGTGAGATGAGAATGAAAGAGCAGTTGAATATATCTCAAAATTCCTCTATTTAACTCGAGTTAAGCACGTTGAAGCTGTTGGGGTCAAAATCGGTTACGACGAAATTAACGTAGAAACTTACTGAGAAATGTACTCTTTATAAAAAGAGAGATAATATCTCAAAAGGGGGAACAGGAAAATCAAAGTCAAGTTTCGGCTAACTTCGGAAGAAGAGTCTGCGCGGTAAGCCATCGAGAAAAGTCTGTCCTAGACCTTGGGTTAAAGTGTCCCCGAGCGTCAAGACAACAAAACGACTGAAGGACTCGATTGTCCAACTCACCAAACGGAGAAGTTATCCGAGCAAGACGTCCAACTCGTCGAACAGACGATTCAGACCACACAAGCCGACCAACTCGCCGAACGAGCGAGTTCGATCGAACAACACAACCAACTCGTCCGTTCGACGAGTTGGATCGAGCAAGACGCCCAATTCGCCCGATCGACGAGTTGGACCAATCCAATTTGCCAAACGGGTTAGTTGGGACGCACAAGCAATCCAATTTTTTCTCATCCTCGTAACTCCTTCCTTCGAAAATGGAGCGAGCTCATCTTTGTTTCGTCTCTATCGAGATTGACGTTGGAACTTTACTGTAAGAACTCGTTCCCTAGTATAAAGTTCAGATCGATCATGTAGAACGACAACGGTTGACTAAACACCTAAAGTTGCCTACACTATACAAAAGATCATAACTCTTGTCGGGGACGACGTCATTTTAGGAATGCTCTTTCGATAAAATCGCAAAAACGCTTAAGTCGAAAAACGGCCCGAGAAGGTTTAAAGCTCGGCTAAAAGCCCACTCGCGATTTTATCCGCAATCAAGCCCAATATTTATGACGGTTTATCTTTATTTTGGAGGAAGAGATAAATGTTAAGTTCGGAAAATAATTGACAAGATCAAAAGATAAATGCTAAGTTTCCAAAGATAATCATGAAGAACGAAGGAAAAAAGAATATTTCCGCGAAACGATAAATTCGACCGAGGGTAGAAGGGGAAAGAGAGAACCACCTCTAGGAGGAGTATAAAAGAACTTTGAGGTTGAGGATGCAGAGGTCACACAAAAATTCTTACTCAGAGCAAGCATAGCACTTAGGGCAATTAGGCATATTTTCGTTTTACTGTTATCGAGCTGTGACTCAACTAGGTTATTTACGTCTTACAAGGTTAGAACTAGGAACTCGCCGACGGCTCTTTCCGCGAAGGCTTTACCTGTTGTAACGCTCACACCACAGATTCGGAATAAGATGCTCTTTGTTCTCTTTTTGTCTTTACTAATTCATCGCTATATTCTCACTGTTTGGTCACCTGATGTTTTTGGCTTTAGCAGAAATCCAGGACCTCTGGGAAAGCTAGGTTTACCTTGCCTTCCTAAATCAACGGAAATTGACAGTGCGTATTTTGGTTCCCACAATTTGGCACTAGAAGGAGGGGGGTATGGATCAATCTAACTCTCAGCCATAAACACCCGATCAAAACATGTCAGATCTCAACAATCAACTGCCTCGTGATGACAACGTTGAAAACAATCCAGCGACGAACGTCATTGCGGTCAACGCCTACACCACCACAGCATTCGAGGATGTGAAAAAAATGTTTGCAAATTTCAACAAGAAGTCGGCACAACAAGATAAAGTCATGAATTCTCTCGCTAAACAGGTCAAAACCCTAACAGTGAGGAACATGGCCATTTTTTCTGCGTGGAACAACCGAATCCGCGGAAGAAGACTCGACTTCGCAACACCTTTAGACCAGTCCGGCATCGCGCAGGGTAAACCGTCTAGACAAAATCCCGACGAAGTAACCCCCACGCCAACATGGAAGAACCTGGGAGATCTTCCTCCTATCGAAGAAGAAAAAGAAGGAGGAGAAATGGAACACGTCGACGTGGAGTCTAGCAGCCAGTTTGAACCTACAGACAAAGACGCAGATATACATCCACGCCGCACAAGGAGCCGAGCGGCTCGGGATGAATCCCAGTTCGACAACCCTATGATCGAAGAAGAAGAAGCTATCTTCTGGAGCGAACAGGAGGAACTAGGAGGAGCAAACTCGGAACACTCGCGGAAAATGCCGACAAAGCCAGAAATCTGCTAGCAAGAGCTCCACGATGATCTCAAGAAAACAGTGGCTGAAGTTAGAGCGGTGAAGTCCCACATCCATCACGCTACTAGCACCGCACTGGAGATCGATCTGCAGCTCGAGGAGGCTCGTAAAACACTTTTCACTACTCGTATCACTGAAACTAGGGTTTCGGATCCTGGAAAGATCAAAGTGACGCGATACAACAGTACTACTGATCCCAAGGCACACGTACGGGCTTTTCAGGTCGTGATGAAAAGAGCCAGGTTCAGAGAAAACGAAAGAGACGCCGGCGAGTGCCGCCTCTTCCTAAGAAATCTATGAGGAGCAGAAATAGAATGGTTCTCTCGCCTTAGGCGGAACTCCATTGGAAGTTTCCGCTAGCTTGCCTTAGAGTTCCTTAAGCAATACTCGATGTTCATAGATCAAGAAACCTCCGACGTGGACCTCTGGAGCTTATCCCAGGGAGAGGACGTGACTCTTCGTGACTTAATAAAACAGTTCCAAACCGTCATGGCTAGAGTCAGCGAGATAAGCGACAAAGTTGCAATAAACGCCCTTCGGAAAACGCTCTGGTACAAATCAAAGTTCATGAAGTGGATAACTTTGTAGAAGCTGCGTACGATCCAGAATGCGCTTCACAAAGCCACATATTACATCTTCAACGAGGAAGAGACAAAAGGGCTTGTCCTAAAAGTGGAAACCGATGAATAATTTGTCAAAGGATCCAGGGTCGGATCAGAAGTTAAAGAAGAAAAACCGTCGCAACGACAAAAGTGTCCATCGCGGAGACAAAGAAACGCAGGGAGCTCATAACTACGATATTAACTCCGGATCAGAGCAAGGCTGGACAACGGGTAACATGTGGAACTGAAAACCAAATTACGGCGAAAACACCTTACGGGACTTTCACCAAACCCGCAGACACTCGACAATTAACTGAAAAGTCCTCGGTGCGAGGTTGGCCACAAAGCTGCTCTCTGGAGAACTCTCTGGAGTCTCCAGCGTGAAAGATCTCATCCGCGACTCGGACCATCCCCCCCCCAAAAAACAGGATTCCTCAAACGGAGAACTCTTCCCAAGGGAACCAATCGGGAGAAAAGCGCGGAAGAAGGCTGGAAGAGATGGGCAACGACAACAACCGTCGCAGGGTAAACATGATCATCGGCGGGTCGCAATATTGCAGCGAGACCGTCTCGGCCATCAAAGCTTATCAGCGCTATGCCGAGACAAGCGTAAATTTTCCTATCTGGTCCACGCCCAATGACACCCCGAAAGGAGTAATCACTTTCGATGAAGAAGAAGCCGGAAAGATCGATCATCCACATTGTGATCCACTCATAATAGATCTCGTAATAAGAGATCTCAAGGCCGCTGGGGTTCTCATCGACACGGGAAGCACAGTCAACATCATCTTTCGTGATACTCTCAAAAGGATGAACATTGAGTTAGGCGAAGTGATACCATCGCCAAAACCGCTGACCGACTTCTCTGGCACGACGTCAATGACCCTCGGGTCAATCAAAATACCCGTTGCAGAAAAAGAAGTCACCAAGATCGTTGATTTCGCGGTTGTCGATCACCCGACCATTTACAATGACATCATGGGCACGCCTTGGCCAAACGCCATAAAGGCAGTCCCATCAATTTACTACTTAGGCATTAAATTTCCAACTCATAACGGGAATGCGGTGATTTGGGGCTGCCTGAAACAGTCGAGACGTTGCTTCCTGGCCGAGCACAAGCTAAGAGAAATCACGAACACCGCGATGGCGAAGACCAAACGCCCAAAGATAGCTCATGTACCAGCCGAATACACTTCGGACAAAGACGACCCAGAGCCGTCGGTTCAAGCAACGACCGGTGAACAACTAGTTCCAGTGCCCAATGCTTCAATCCCACCAGAAGAAGACAAGTCCAACGGAAGACGTTAACCCAGCAACTGACACAGTTGACACAAACACGATGTCCGAGTAAATAGACTCGCCCAAACAGCAGAACTACGAGATGGCTTGATCCTCGAAAGCAATGCGTAGGCAGCTCGTCTAAAAACGAGTTCAGCTATCCCTCTCTCTAAATAGGGGAATATTAATGTTTACCACATTATTGGTACCATTTTTAATTTTTACCTTCATTAAAGAGATATTTTCAAAAATACTATTTATAAGAGGCATTTAAAAAATAATAATTATAATTCTAAATTTTACATTCCTAAATCGTACTCCATCCCTCGATTCTAAACCCTAAGTCTTAGATTAATTAACCCAAGGGTTATAAGTGTGTTTTTCCTCTTAAAAATAAGGGTAAAAGTGATTAAGGTATGGGCAAATCTCTCAAATAACCCTTTTTGAAGTTTTTGTCACAAAAATAACCTTCAAGAACAAAAATGACCAAACTAGGTTTTTCAATTTTTTAAAAATTAATATTTTTATTTTCAATTTTAAATCTCACCCCCAAAACTCCACCCCATAACTCTAAACCTTAAGTCTAGAGTAGTTAACCCAAGGGGTATAAATGTGTATTGACTCCCTTTAATAAAGGTTATTCTGGTCATTTTTTCCTTAAAGGTTATTTTTGTGACAAAAACTTTTAGGTCTATCTTATGATATTTCTCTTAAGAGGAAGGGGTAAACATGAAAAGTGGTACTACGAAAGTGGTATTTTCACAATTTCCCCTCTAAAAAGAAAGGGGAGTGGGTACATATATGAATACTAATATATTCCCCCATTCAAAAATATTTACGTTGTACTCAATATTTTTAAAACTTTCTTGACAATAAAGACTTCATTATAATTTCTCAAATTTTCTATCATATTGAAAATAAACGTTATGTTATACTTTCAAAAAATATTCATATACGAGCAAAACGATTATCGCAGAAACCCATAAATGGAAACTCGAGAAAAATTATTCTACCTCAAAACGGATCAACACCACGCTATCTTATCCAGCAAGCATATCTCGGTCGAATCGTCAATTATGGTTCTCGAACAAAGCACGAGACCCTGATCTCATATGCTTAAAACATTACGAACACATATTAGGTTTTCAAAAAAAAAAACAATAGGCGAGACGTCGCCTGGATATTCGAGAACACACCCCCACTCCATTCAAGACTATAAAATACAAATGCGCGGCAATTGGCCCCGCCGATCACTTTACCCATCTTAAACGAACGCACCCAGATCCGTCCAAAGGGCAGATCCTCTCACATTTGACTAGGATAAATAGCGCGCTATAAAAGAAATCCAAAATTTTGTTCAGCTCTTTCGGGAGACTTAAAAATTGTCCCCAAAAATATGCTCGACTCTAACCCGACAAGTCATATAAGCCGAGAACCTATTGCGGATTTTAAATCGGAACGGAGTCAGGTTAAAATCGAAAGAGGCAAAACGAAATCCGATTAGTCATCGCAGATCCTCAAACTGAAAGTAAACCTAGGTCTTGCCCTAAACCCAGCACACTGGTCTCTAACGTCTCAAGGCATGATATCAAAAAGATACGAGATCCTAAAAGCATGTCTCTTCATCTGCATTTAAACGTTCTCAAAACTTCGAAAAATCCTTGAACATCTCGTACAAACAACGAATAGAATGATCCGCAAAGAAGAGGGAAGGCGAGATGACAACTCGAACTTTTCCCTACACATAACGAATTCCAACTCAAACTACTCCCGCCTACCTGGGTATTTAGGTAATCTCTTATTATATTATCGGAGGATCACCGCTCGTTAGCCACTTCCTCCTCGACCAAAAACATGGGCGACCGCGAAGCAAGTCTCAGATGGTAAACTCGGAGGGAAAAGATTGGTGTCTGAAAATGAAATGTAAACAAAACGTATTAGAAATCAAACTTCACCGAAACAAAAAAAAGGGAAAGAAAAGGGAAAATGGGCCACACTTGACCAAGGATACCTTTCAGACCCCATCTAGTTCTAAAGACGGAGAGGCCGTTTGCTTCTATAGACGCATCGTCAACGCGGATGAAAAAGAAGTGCTTTCACCATTCATGATAGTTCGACACAAATTCGCTTATGATAGTCATCCCCGACGGGGCCACAACTGAATTATGGACGACTTCTTGACTGGTTTAAGCAAAGCGTCGAGATGGTTGGCATCGAGGGTTATACCCAACTCATAAGTCAGCACGAGAATCCCGACAATATTCTTCAAACCATACGGGTTTATTTGACTAATCGATATCTTGGAACAATTAAGAAGTCGCGCTATGACCTCGGGAATAGGAAACCACAAGTGACATTGCGTTAGGTACACCTCGTAACACGTAAAGTAACCCTCGGGTGGAAACTCAGGGACTTCTCCAGCCTCCGGAAGATGAAAATTGACTGATTCAGGAACTCGACAATGGCTCTGGATGGTATCTAGCTCATTCGGACAGGATTTGCTTGGACAACCCTCTATGGGGTTGGCATAAAAACCGAGGAAGGACCCACGTACCAGGTCTGGGGCGTTTCACGTCTCCCCTGGTCGCCCAGTACACCTCGGCTTCTTCAGGGTCGACCGAGTGAGCTGAGAATTCCACTTTTCGTACAGCATCGTTGCATTGCGAGCTGGAACCATCGGGACAGAACGGTCTTCACGAGAATTTTAGGAAACTTTTCTTGTCGAGGACATAACTTTCTTTTTACCAAAGGAATGAAAAAGAGGAGAAAATCTTTTGATTCTTAAAAGAGTTTGTGGAAATGTGCAAGTAAAGAATCTGTAAAACCACTCCACATACTTAAATAAGAAAGGATTCACTATTTCACCTCCAGGCTTCAGATGTTGGATTCCGCCTAATTCATCAAGTATGCTTAAAAAAGCTCGCAAGACCATCACAGTTCTGACGAGCTTGGAGCTAACTGTTGGGTCAAAATCAGTTACGACTGAATCAACGTCTGAAAACCTACCGGGAAAATGTGTTCTTTGTGTAAGAAAGAGATAATGTCTCGGGAAAAAGGAAACGGGAAAAATCGAGTTCAAATCTCTACTGACCACAAAGGGGTGGTCGGTACAAATAAGTCATCGGGAAGAGTTTGTCCAAAGACCGTGGGTAAACGTATCCCCGAATGGCAATACGACGAAACGACTAGAAAGCTAGATCATTTAACTCCCCAGACGGAGTAGATGGTCGAGCAAGACGTGCAGCTTGTTGAACGGGAAAATCAAGCCACATGGGCCAACCAACTCGCCCGTATGGCGAGTTGGACGGCACGGACCGACCAATTCGCCCATATGGCAAGTTGGACGGCAAGGACCGACCAACTCGCCCGTACAGCGAGTTGGACGCCTCGGACCAACCAACTCGCCCGTACGGAGAGTTGGACGGAACGGACCAACCAACTCGCTTGTATGTCGAGTTTGACGGCACGGACCAACCAACTCGCCCGTTCGGCGAGTTAGGTGGCACGAGCAATCCGACTCGCTCGTTCGGAAAGTCAGATCAATCAATCCATTTTTACCTCGTCCTCGTTAACTCCCTCTTTCGATACTTGATCGAACTTACTTTTGTTCCGTCTCGATCAGGATTGACGTTGGAACTTTACCGAAAGAACTCGTTTTCTCGAGAAAGAATCAGGTCGATCGTGTGAGATGGTAACGGTTAACTAAAGACCTAGAGACATACGCCCCATACGAAAGATCCTAACTCTCGAAAGAAGTCGTCTTAGCAATGCTCTTTAGATAAAATCGTAGAAACGCCTAAGTCTAAAACGGCCCGATGAGGTCTAAAGCTCGGCTAAAGGCCCACTCGCGATTTTATCCAAAATCAATCCCAAACTTTGTGATGGTTTATAATTATTTTGCATCATTGGATAAATGTTAAGTTCGAAAGATAAATGTCAGGATGGAAGGATAAATGTTAAGTTTCCGAAGATAATCATAAAGATCGAGGAAAAAAGGAATATTTCTACAAAGCGATAAATTCGACAAAGGGCAGAAGGAAAAAGAGCAAACCACCTCTAGAGAAGTATATAAGGACTTCTAGGGTGATGATGCAGAGGATACTCAAAAATCTCCACTCAGAGCAAACATAGCTTCGCACTTAGAGCATTTAGGCAACTTTCCGTTTTTGTTATTTGAGTTGTGACTCAATTACGGTTTTGCAGTCTTAGGTTATTAGAACTAGGGATCTCGCCGACAGCTCTCATAGCCAAGGCTCATATCCTGTTGTAAACGCTCATACGCAAATTCGGAATAAGACATCTATTTACTCTCTTTTTGATTCTTACTTTGTTTTTCAATATTTACTTTGTATTCTGACAAATTGGCGTGCGGTTTAGCAGATATATGGGACCTCTGGGAAAATAAAGTTTACCCTTCGTTCCTAATTCAACGAAAATCGACATTGCAAATTTTGGTTCCCACATTCACTTGTTTGCAGATTCTCCAGCTTCTTCACATGGTTGTTGAGATTTTTGAACTTGGTGTTGAGGTTGAGGTACAGCTAGGGGTGTCAAAATAGGTAAAATGGGTCAACCCAACCCATAACCAAAATGGATTGAATGTTAATGGGTCATGGGTCAATAAATGGGTTGGGTTGACCCATGACCCATTAAATTACATGGATCAGATAGGTTAATGGTTGACCCATTAACCCAACATCAATTTTAAATTATTAACTCTTTTTATATCAATTTTAATCAAAATTTACACATTTTTAAAAAGTTTAAAATATGATCATATAAATGAAAATCATTTTGTCTTCAAGTTTTAAGTATGAAATTAAAATCTCAACGTTTACATATTTTTAATCTTCAATTTCTTTTAATCATCTTCAGCCCAGGACACATTTAACTTCTCGAGAGACTTGCCATGCATCTCTCGGCTGCCTTTGATTGCTGGGATGAGGGTAACCGCACTGACCTGTTGTTGGGAGTACATGAAACACAAGTAAGAAGCAGCCAACATAAACAGTGAAGGCCAGATAAAAGCATTACATTACTATATAGTTTCAAAATATTTACGCAACATCGTTCATCTTCTCCAAATACAATGAAAACAACCTCTCTCCCTCACAGCAAAACACTACACTTAAAAAATAAATAACACAAGTCAGCTAAACCCTCCCCTAAAAAGGGTCAACCCTGCAACTAGTTCCCACTCCATCACACGAGAACTTCTCCAAGTACCATCCAAAGAAAGCAAAACGCAAACTATAATCTTATGTAAACCTGAATATATCTTTTACTCAAAGCAAAGAGAAAGATTATTATTATATATATCGGTAACATACAAAACCCGGAAAGCTCCGGCCGTTAGAGAGCTAGGTTAATCTAAATACAAAAGGTTCCACAAGTGTTAAGATATCGTTTAGACAATACATAACCTACTTGAACCACAATAGTGAGGAAGAAAGAGCCTTATCAGAGAGATCATCACTGTTCCTAACTCAATAAAACCAATTCGTTTCCGAAGATTCAACATTTAATCATCCTATATCAAAGAACACTAATATAAGCTTCCAATCCAATTCTAAAACACTGAATCAGAGAGATCATCACTAGAGCTATTAGGGTTCCTAACTCTATAAACCAATTCGTTTCCCAAGATTCAAACTAATATAAACTCGATCCAATTCTCAACACTCCTTTAACACCAATTCTCAACACCACAAAGTTTACAAACTAAAATCAAGGGTTCCAACTAAACCAACATCTACATCTACACACAAAGACCATAGACAAACACGAGACAAAACCAAGGACCAGAGACAAACACGGGACAAAACCAAGGACCAGAGAAAAGCTTGGTTGAACTTCTTATGCAAGGTGGATCACAAGCTATTGGAAGCTAGGGTTTACTTGCAATTGAGAAAGCTCCTCAAGAGAACCAAGGACCAGAGACAAACACGAGACAAAATCAGATTCAAGTGATTGAACCCATTAGAAACAGAGGGTAAGAATAAAAATCATACCTTTTGTTAGTTTGCAAATACGAGTTCGAGACGGTAGATCGAGTTGGAGACGATAGATCGAGTCGGAGAGGAGAGGAGAGGTCGAGTCGGAGACGGTAGATCGAGTTGGAGAGGAGAGGAGAGGTCGAGTCAGAGAGGAGAGGAGAGGTCGAGTCGGAGAGGAGAGGAGAGGTCGAGTCAGAGAGGAGAGGAGAGGTCGAGTCGGAGAGGAGAGGAGAGGTCGAGTTGGAGAGGAGAGGAGAGGTCGAGTGACTGAGTCGGAGAGCAGTGACTTTTTTTTTGAGAAACTTTTTTTTTGTCAATATTCCCTTTTTTTAATATTCCCTTTTTTTATTAAAATTAAATGGATCAGAGTTGACCCAACCCAATAGACCTATTTAACCTGTTAACCCATTAACTTGTTAACCTATTTACCTGTTAAACCATTAACCTATTAACTCATTAACCCATTGGATCAAAAATAAACAGTTCATTTGGGTTAATATGTCAACTTGGGTTGGATCAACCCATGGGTCATGACCCATTTTGACACCCCTAGGTACAGCCCATCTATCTTTGCATTGAATATCAACCTATGGGTCATGACCCATTTTGACACCCCTAGGTACAGCCCATCTATCTTTGCATTGAAATCCACAATCATCTTCTGCTGTCCCTCTAAAAGTTTTTCAACCAATGCTTTGATCTTGCTTTCTTGAGTTTTTGGAGGAGGATTTTGGTAGCAAGAAGATCCATAAGCTATGTTGTTGTTGAAGGGTTTTCCCTGTGAACCCTGATTAAAGCCACTCCTTTGACCATTCCCATAGGAATTCCTTTTGAAACCTGGATTCCCTTGTCTCTAGAAATCATTCCCATCAATGTAGTTCACAAGCTCTTCTTCAATCTCATCATCTCCAGATTCTATTGCTTCTACTTTTGCAAAAGTGACCTGCTTCCTGTGAAATTTCTAAACACTATCTAGTTTTGCCTTGACCTCTTCAATTTGCTCCTTGCTCAAAGCTGAAGTTGATTTCTTCCTTTCAAAGTCTATGTTCTTCGTGCTGCTGCTGGATGCCAGATTCTTTATCAATCTTGTAGCTTCTTCAGGATTCCTAGTGCTGAGAATTGGCGGATCTATTGGCGTAGAACTGGTCTAGACGGTTGTAGTTAGCCAGTGTTCTCCGAGGAGCTTGGGCCTTAGCTTCAGGTTAAGCTGCTACTGCGTCTGCTTCTTCTTCTGTATCCGGGATTATTGTCCCTTGATCGTCTATCTTTTAACCTGCTGCATTACACAGATGACCGTCGAGGTCACGCAGGTTTCCATTCTCATCTCTAGTCAATATTAAAGTCGCAACCATCTGAACTTGTCTGCTTCTGTCGATCGATGCAAATAAGTTGTTGTCGACCGGTGCTATGTGATCATTGTCGGTCAATGCTGTCCGTAAAGAAGTGTCGGTCGACGCTGTATAAGTGATGTCAATCGATGCTTGTCGTCTTTCTTTGCTAATCGTACGTTCGAGTTTATTGGGGTTAGAGAATAGCAAGTCTTGTCCTTTATTGCTCCTGGTGGGTTTTGTATGTACCTGAAAAACAAAGGAAAAAAAAATTAGTAACTTGAAAAGTAGTAACAAACCTAGACCAAATCTTAGAAATTAAATTTAAAGGCGATCAATGCTCCCCGGCAACGGCGCCAAATTTGACATATGGTGTTTTATTATTTTAGCAGGGTATAAATATCCTAAACAATTAACTATCAAATTAACTCTAACCTTAACACACAAATAATACTCTTGCCAAGAGAGATCATGTGTAGTATTTAGGGATCGAATCCACATAGAGCAATGACACACAATAGATTTCTTATTTCTAAAGATTAAGCTAGGTTAATATATATATATATATATATATATATATATATATTAGTGGTGAACAATTAATTAAGGAAATATTCCTTATCATGAAGTAGGGATGCAATATGGAAATATGCTGATAATGCAAATATGGAAATATGCTAATAATGCAAATATGAAAATATGCAAATAATATGGAAATATGCTAAAAACGCAAATATGGAAATATGCTAATAAACTAACTAGATGTAAATATAAGTATGCTAGATATAGGATTTCAAGTCTGATAGATTATAAGGAATAGGAAGCACGGAAATGTAAATACTCTAGAACTCAAATATTAACTATTTTGACCCTTTTAACTCCAACTCTCGTATGCGAGAAAAAGGAAAGACCATCGATCGACGGCTAAGGCCTTATGTCGATCGACAGTGAAATCAGAAGGAAGTGCGAATGAGATTTGATAAGTCCACTAGACTTATTAGACCAGCTCTCGCATGCCCCTAACAGCCTAGTTTAATGGAGTCTATTGTGGCACATAACCTACTTTTCATAGTCGGTCATGTCCTACTTTCGAGATCCTTGTTAGCTACTCTAGAATGCATGGATGAAGCACAACTCAAATGATGGATATTAACTTAACCTAGCAATCCTACTTTTGGGCTAATTCAAGATTGCTGTCATTCAACCTTGAATCTAGTTGATAACGACTCAGACATAACTAAAGAAAGGACAATAGTCTGAATATAATGCATAGATTGAATACTGGGGTCCCAATACAAATATCCCTAAGGAGTTATGAATCTTCTCCCCTAAAAACCATATAAACATAATAGAAAACTAAAACTCCTTGTGCACAAAACTCTGCACTTCATACACACATACACCTCTCTCTTTACCTCAATACATAAGGCATAAATATAAAAACCCTAAAACTTAGGTCAAAACTCATCATGGGCATTTTCGTGATTTGTCTCTAACTTGGGCTTTAAATCAGATGTCTGCGATTTAAACGTCGATCAATGGCAAGTGTGCAACATCGATCAACCTTGGTCTTTTAACATCGGTCGACACCAAGGTTGTGTCGTCGATCGGTGACTGCCTTGTACTTCGACTCCTTGAATGATCAGCTACGCATTCTTCTCCTCTAAATGTTCCAAAAGCTCCTACTATCTCCATATATCTCCAAAAAGTTCCTGGACATGTAAATACTCCAAAACATAGGCTAGACACACATAATAGACACTAGATAGAGCCTATAACAAAGTTTAAAACTGGTAATAAATAGGCTATATCACTAAGTCGTCTATTAGCTTGAGGAATAGATCAAAGTTTTCTTCCATTGTCTATTACCATAACTGATGAAGATCAAGCAATACAACTTTTATCAGGTCTTCCTCAAGCCTACGAGCAACTATTTCACACACTCCAGTATGGAACTGAGAAATATACTCTCATAGTGAGTGAAGTAATGACTTCAGCTTACTCTAAAGAGGTGAAAAAGGGAATGGTGTCAAAGAGTAGACACTCAGAAGATCATACACTGAAGCTAGAGGTAGACCAGGAAGTCGAAGTGATGCAGGAAACAACAAGCAATGACAAAATAAATACAAAGGAAGATTTAGATCCAAGTCCAGAGGGAAGCACACAGAAAAGAGGGACAAAACTTGTTGGATATGTGGAAGTGAGGGTCACTGGAAGGATTGTCCAGAGAGGAAGAATCAACAATCTACTGAGGTTAACAACTCAGCTAACGTAGCCTTGCACAAACCAGGGCCTATAGCTCTAACTGCACGTCTACTTGTTTCAGAAGATGAGTAGGTTCTTGACTTTGGGTGTACGTTATATATCACCCCGAGAAGAGATCTACTCTCTGAGTTTACAGAGTTTGAAGGAAACAAATTCATGATGGGTAACAATTCCGACTTTATGGTTCAAGGAATGGGAAAGATTACCATAGGTAACCATGATGGATCAGTGGTTACGTTGAACAACGTTCGGTATTTTCCAGATATAGGAAGAAATCTCATCTCCTATGGTCAACTTGAGCAGTCTGGGTGCCATTACAGAGGAACAAATTATGAAGTAGAGTTCTACAAATCAGAAAAGAAAGCCCTTACAAGAAAATATATCAACGGTCTCTATTATCTACAGGGAACAATAAGAAAGACAGAAGCAAACATAACACGAGAGACAGCTGATCATACACGGAAGTGGCATATAACACTAGCTCATATGAATATAAAGTCGATGGAACACTGGCAAGGAAAGGGTGAAGAAGGAAGAGATAGGAAGTTTTGGTTTCTGTGAGGCATGTGCATTGTGAAAACCACATAGACAAAACTTTCATAAGGCTAAGCACATGACAAAAGGAGTACTAAAGTACATTCACACAGATATCTGGGATCTCTAAACACAAAACCGAGATTATCAAGGGCTCATTACTTCCTTACTTTTATTGATGATTACTCTAAAAAGGTATGGATCAATTTTTTCTTAAAACTAAAGATGAGGTGTTTCATTGTTCTGCAGAATGGAAGTTGCTTGTTGAAAACAAGACATGAAAGAATGTTAAATTTCTAAGAAATTACTATTGACTGGAGTTTTGTAACCTGAAGATGGACTCGTTGTGCAGAGACTCAGGAATAAGAAGACATAAGACGTCTCCATACACTCCAAAACAGAATAGTATCTCTGAGCAAATGAACAAGACCATTATGGACAAGGTCATAGCTATGTTGAGCGAGTCAGGATTGGATGAAAGGTTTTGGGAAGAAGCCGCATCCACAACGGTTTATATCATCAACAGATCACCGAATGCTTATATAACAACCTTCCCGTGGGACCCATCTGGTGCTGCAGCGCATCGATCCTAACCCCTCCTCTATCATACAACCTGCCCTCTGGGGCCTCGGCTCAGAGGTAGGTTATTGGTGCACTTGACGTAACTCAAACCCCAAGACCTCACCCTTTAACAACCCCCCATAGGACAAGCTGTCACCAATTGAGCTGCAGATCAATTGGTGATAGTTTGTCCCGTGGGAGAGTTGTTAAAGGGTGAGGTCTTGGGTTAGAGTAGCACCAAGCGAACCTATAACCTACCGGTGAGCTGTGGCCCCAAAAGGCAGGTTGTATCACAGGGGAGGGGTTAGGGTTGATGCGCTGCAGCGCCAGTTGGGGTCTGCAGGACAGGTTGTTACAGTTTCACTTAATTTTGAAATACCCAAAGAAAGATGGACGGGTGTTGAACCAGGATATAGCCACTTGAGAAGGTTTGGGTGTATAGCCTACGTTCATCAGGTCAAGGAGAAGACTAGTCCAAGAGAAGTTAAAGGGATATTACTAGGATATGGTCAAGAAGTTAAAGGCTATAGAGTTTGGTTGGTTGAAGACCAGAAGGTGGTAATCAGAAAAGATGTGGTATTCGATGAAGAAAAGATGTATAAAGATCTACAAAATGGAAACGATCTTGATAATACTCTTCAATAAGTGTCGGAAACCAGGCCAATAAGGAAGAGGTTGACATTCCGGAGCTATTTAGAAGAATCCTTTAAAGGTGAAAGCTCAAATTCAGGTGGAGCTAATCCATAATAATCAACAATGGAACAATCAGGTCAGACATAAGGTGAACAAGCAGATAGTGACTCAAAAGATGCTTCAGAAGAAGAAGTAGAAACTGAAGAAGGTCAGAATGAAAACTTGAGTACATATTTGCTAGCAAGAGACATGGAAAGAAGAACGGTAAGACCACCGTTGAAGTATGAAGATGCTGAATTCATAGCCTATGCACTTGCTAGTGCAGAATATCTAGACCAGGAAGAACCTAAGAGTTACAAGAAGCAATTCACAGCAAGGATTGGGATCTATGGAAAATAGCATCAGATGAAGAAATGGATTCTCTAGAGAGAAATAACACGTGGGATTACACGGAAAGTCCAAAGAATCATGCAGTAATTAGCTGTAAGTGGATATACAAGTACAAGCCAGGGATTCCAGGTGTGGAAAATCCAAGACACAAGTCAAGGTTGGTTGCTAAGGTTTACGCACAGATAGAGGGAGTAGACTACAACGAAGTATTTTCCTCAGTCATCAAACATGTTTCCATAATGCTCTTGCTATCCGCAGTTGTACAATACAACTTAGAGCTGGAAGACCTAGACGTAAAGAAGGGGATATATGGAATAGGAAGAAGGTTATGTGATAAGGCAAGGAAAGAATGGTGTGTCTGTTAAGGAAGTCGCTCTACGGGTTAAAACAGTCACCAAGGGAATGAAATTATAGGTTTCACAAGTTCATGATCAAGCAAGGATACTCGAGGACTGAGACAATAGTTCTCGGAGGCTAGGGTTTCTTCACACAGCGGACAGAGAGATTGGCACCAAGGTGGAGATTGTAAGAAGTGTGGTGCTCGACTCAGCTGAAGAAGTTATTTGGGCTTTGATCCAATAAGGAAACCCGAAACCAAGTTACAGAAGCAGCTGGGCCTCGGTGATTTAAGGAGCAGACCCACACAAGTTGGTTGAGTATGCGGGTGCGTCACAGGAGATTAAACCCCATGTAACAACCTTCAACGATCTTCATCTTCTTCTCTGAATAAATACTAAAAATAGAGAGTAAGATCGGGGTGACTAACAAAATAAAAGCTTCTGTAAACAAGAGATATATTTAATTACCAGGTTCTGATCCTTAAGTAGATGTACCCATATATTGAAGGGGAACTCTAAAAGTTTTTTTTTGGTATTCTATCTTTCTTTGCTTGTCGTATCATCTCGAGTCGATCGCGTAACGGCGTTGTGAACCTGCGTTTGAATGAGTTAGAGTGAGTTGAACAAAAGAAATAAGAGGAGATCGTAATCTTCAACATGATCTGATGGAAATTTGATTATTTCGAGCTTGAAACTGTAGGTGAAAACAATGAGTGTTCTTGTCCCCCCCCCCCCACACTAAGACATTTGAGGCAGAACTCCTGCTTGTAGATTTTCTCTTCCATACTTGACAATAGTTTTTCCCGTTAAATGCAATGGCTACCTCACAGAAAGTATCTTCACTAGAATATAGAAGCTTCTTATCATGTCTATCACAAATAGCATCAAAAGATTTCTTTGTTCGATGTTGAATCTGGTTAACATGAACTCTTTAGTATAACCATCAGCCCGACACCTTATCTTTTGATGCTCTTTGCTAACATATCAAACTTAAGGGCTTTGATTTTTTATGAAACAATTGAAATTCTGCTCTTTATTGGTAGAAAGGCAGACTGTCTTCCTAGACCTTCACCACCATTGACAAGAAAATCTAGTGCTAGGTGAGAATGTTGAAGAATCTAAAGGATTGCGATAACCATCCTGTCTTTTAGATATTTGAACTTGACAATGGGAATGATCATGGACATCCTCCTGCCTCAGAATGCGCATGAGAGTGGTTAAAAATCATTAGCCAAACCCCATTTATCAAGTCTCAGTCTATTTTTCTCATATGGATCATAGTCTTGTTCCATCATGTGAACATATCCCCATGTAAGGCATTTCCATAAAAGCACATTCTGAAACCAGGTCAAGAAAGTGACACATACCATTATGATCCATAAGATAATATGATGCACGAGAATGATGAAAAAAATAGAGGGTTTAAACACCCTATCATTGACTCTAAATCCGGTGAGGTTCCTTAGGTTCGACCACAAATTATCTAGTTCGACCAGTTCATTTTAAGGCCTTCTATTCTTAAGTGCAATTAGATTATTTTGTGATTCATATTTTAGAGTCTAAACTCTTAGATATTTAGAGTTAAGATAACATGATATCTTTATTTATGCAACAAAGGATCTGACAAAAATTAAAGAGATTGCTAATAATCTATTACAATTCTCCGAACCTAATATCAACCATACTTCCTTGGCTTCGATTCTTCACAGCTAAGCTAGTTCCTTCCTACAATCACCTTTGATTCCTGAAACCAACTAGACATAAGCAATCTATTGATAACTTAGTGAGTGGTTTCTATGCATTCAACTTATGTTTGGATTCTTCTTTAGTCCAACCCGAGATTCCCCTTTATAACTCTCGACCTTCCCAGTCAATTGGACGAATCAGCTAGGTTCATTTTACGGGTCTAGACCAATCCGTCTAACCACCAAACCTACTTGTATCGCCAAGACGTCGATCAAGCCAAATGGTTATGATCTGCGATCTAACACATCCAGCTTATGCCATGAAACATATGATCGGAAAAATTATAGTCGTGTTCCATTACCAAGCTCTAAGGCTAAGTCCCTTGATCATTAAGTAGAAAAAAAGAATGAATGATCAAGTTTAGAGAGAGAAGGATGCAACCGTTTTCACCCAACAGACCCATTTGGATTCACCCGAAGGCTATGGACGATGGCTTAACTGATTCATCAAATCATCTTAGATGTTTGCTCAGGGGTTCCCACGTGCTTCTGTTTCTCCTTAGGATCCATGTTTGGATCGATCTCAGTCAACCATACTCGAATGCCCTCTTAGATTGACAATTTGATGAACTCTTCCTCTTGAATCAACCACATTCATCTCCTTCGGATTGAGTTTGTGTTCTGAAAGATTTGGTGATATCTCTAAGGAAAATCCATGCCCGAAATATCGTCCAAGGCCTTGTATTTATAGAGAAAACTTGGACAACTGCCTTATAGGAGAAAATGTGTCTTTTAGTAACCGAATGAACTCATGTCCATATGCCCCTCTTCGGACAGAAACAGCCCACAAATGCTTAGCACGCTTGGTACAAGTGCTAAGGCTTTTCGCCCAAGACCCATAATTTCCCACGATCAAGCTTCGGTCTAAGGTTCGGACCTGTTTCACCATCGGTGCAGCAACTGTCCCAACTCGACCAACCAACCCGACTGCCAAACACTATTTGTTTTTGCTGAGTTGAGCTTCTTGGCATCTGATCCAGCTAGATGACCTTGGACTGTCAGCTAATCAAGCTGACCTACTTGACTGAGCTCGGACTTAAGATCCTTCCAGCTCGTCCAGCTAGTCTCACTTTTTCCTTAGCACGGTCCAGCTTAAATATCTTCTCTATTCCTTCCTTTACTTTGGCCAAGTCCCAATTCCATATGGACTTCAACCTTCTTCAGATCATGACCGCTTGCCATGATGTCTTTCGACTAGCTGAATGTTCCCTTGTCCCATGGTCTTGTCCAACGATTCTATCTAGGATCGGCGACAAGAAAAGTTTCCCCACATGAATTCCAACCAAGTGATTCTTCATTTTCAAACTGCTCAAAACACTTAGGGAAATCCACCTTGATCTTATTCTCTGTTTCCCAAGTTGTGTCTTATTTTCCATTCCAAACCCAGACGACTCTCATCACTAGTATCACTTTCTTTCTTGCTGTCTTTTCCATCCTATCAACTATCTGAACCGGCCATGTTTCTAGGGTCAAGTTCTTGCCTAACTTTGAAGGAAGTTCATGAACAATTATGTCTTGATCCGTTAAACTCTTTCTTAGTTGAGATATCTTGAACACATTGTGAAATGCGTCCATCTTGGTTCAGCTTGTAAGCAATCATACCAACACTTTCAGTTATCCTGAATGGACCCAAGTATAGCGAATCAAGCTTTCCTCTCCTTGAAACTATTTCCCAGCCCTTGAAGGTTATCATCTTAAGATATACTAGATAAATACAATGAAATCAAGGTCCTTATGAAGCTTATCCGCATAGCTTTTCTGTTTATCATGTTCGTCCTTCATCTTATCCTTCACGTCTTATCTTTTCATTGGTTTCTTCAAGTATGTTTGGGCCAATCATGTTGTGCTCCCTCATTTTCGGGGTTCGACAGGGTCGCCTATAAAATGCCTCATATTGAAACATCATGATGCTTCTATGGAAGCTGTTGTTGTATGCTTACTCAGCCAAAGGAAAATGTCTTTCCAAAATTCACCTCAGTTCAAGACACATGTTCGCAACATGTCTTCCATCATTTGGATGGTCCGTTTCGACTGCCCATCAGTTTGTGGATGATAAGATGTACTCATTTCCATTCTTGTTCCAAGGTCTTTTGGATGGCTCTCCATAAGTAAAATGTGGACCGTGAATCCCTATCTGAAACTATGCTGACCAAAACTCCATGCAACCGAACTATCTCGTCTATTTACTTCTGGAAAATCTTTCCAACTCCATTAGTCTTCTTTATCACGATGAAGAGAGCAGACTTGGTCAATCAGTCTAAAATGACCCATACCGCATGTTTATTGTTCCTTGTTTTGTGTAACCTAGTCATGAAGTTCATTGTGATTTGGTCCCACTCCCATTCCAGAATGGGAAAATTTGCAACTGGCCACTTGGAATTTTGTTTTTGGCCTTCACAAGTTGGAAAGTTGAACACTTTGCCGCCCATTTGTCCACATCCTTCTTCATCCTGATCCAATGGTAGTACATCTTCAGATTGCGGTACATCTTGTTAAGGCCGAGATGAACAGAGAATTTGGACTAGTACGCTTCCCTCAGAATCTCGTCCCCTAACTCTCTATCATTCGGTACACGAACCCGACCATTGACAAGGATCGTCTCTTTGCTCCATATATGGTACTCAGTCTTATCATTTTGAGAAACTCTTTTAAAGTTCGCATCCTTGCCTTCAGTAATCCGGATCCTTGTAAGTAGATCACTTGGTCTACTGCACTCAGACCCAATGGTTCTTGATCTTTAGACAAGGCATTAAAATGCAATGTCCGGATCATTCCTTTAAGCACTTCAGATTCCTTTTCAGCAAAGACATCAGCTCGCCTCTTGCTTAGTTTATTTGCGACTAAGTTAGCCCTGTCGTATGGTAAGCAATGTCTAAATATAGTCGGGAACAAATTCCATCATTCTTCTTTGCCTTAAATATAACTCAGGCTGAGTGAAGATGTATTTGAGGCTCTTATGATTGGTGAAGATTTTCACGTTGGCTCGATATAGATATGAACGCCAAATCTTCAAGGCGAGCACCACCGCAGCCATCTCTAGGCTATGGATCAGATATTTTCTTTCATGCTTCCACAACTTTCCTGAAGCATAGGCAATGACTTTTCCATTTTGCATCAAACCACAACCAAGCCCAGTTATAGATGCGTCAGTGTAGACCACATAGGCCTCGTCTGTTTCAGGTAATACTAGGACCAGTGCATTCATTGGCATGTCCTTTAGCCCTAAGAAACACTTCTCACATTTTCTCCAAGTGATTTCACTTCTTTCCCTGTCAACTGAGTCATGGGCTGAACCATACTCTCAAATCCCTTCACAAAATTTATGTAGTACCCAGTCAATCCGAGGAAGCTTCCTACCTCGTGGCATTCTTTGGATGTGGCCATTCTTTGGTGGATTTAATCTATCCACCAATACTCCTTTATTCGATACAACTTGTCCAAGCAATCCAATACTCTTTATCAAAAAGCTATACTTGCTAAATTTGGCAGTTTTTTGCTCCCTTGATCATTCTGTGATGGTCGCTTAGATATGTCCTTGATGGGATTCCTGATCCTTTGAGTAGACGAGTATGTCATCTATAAAGATGATTACAAACTCATCCAATAAATTTTAGAATATTCCATTGATCATCTTCATGAATGCTGCTGGTGTGTTGGTTAGTCCGATTGGCATGACCACAAATTTATAGTGACCATACCTTGTCTTGAAGGCTGTCTTCCGGACGTCCATTGGCTCTATCAGGATCTGATGATAACCCAAATCTAGATCGATCTTGGAGAACCAAGTTTCCCCTCTTTGTTGATCTACCAATTAATCTATCTAATTAAATGGGTGCATGTTCTTCACGGTAACCCGATTCAATCCTTGATAGTCTATGCATAGAAGAATGCTCCCATTCTTTTTCTTCACGAACGGGACTGGTGCTCTCCACGGCAAACTACTTGGCCGTATGAAACCTTTCTCAAGAAATTCATACAATTTCTTATTTAGCTCAGCCATCTCAGCTGGAGCCATTCGATATGGTGCTTTGGACAATGGAGCCGTTTCTGGTTCGAGCTCGATCATGAATGGATAAGACTGGTTAGGTGGTAACCCGTTAAGTTCTGGAACATATCATTAACTCATTCACCACTAGAATCTCTCCAAGCTCCACGCCTTTCCCAACTTTGGTTGTGGAGATCGTGGCACAATAGGCTTCACAACCCTTCTTGAACAAATGTTTGATATGTTGTGTTTTTGACACCTTGTATATATGTCTTCTAAGTCGTTTTAAGTTATTTTTAGAGTTTTCTCAGTTTGTTTTGAGTTATTTCAGGTCTGGAATAGTCCAGATTGCTAAAGGGGAGAAACATGAAGAAAAGAAGGAAAATTGGATGTTTTCTGCCGCGGAGCACCCAAACAGAGCAACCACCTGCTTTCTCCTGAAAAATATGGAAACTTCTAAGATATTTCGGGACTTGCCCTAGATACTCGATTTTCTCACCCTAGCAGTCGTCGCCTCCCTTATAAAAGACTAGTCATCTTTTTTTTTTGTTTTCCACAAGAAACTTGTTGATACTTGTTTTTCGGTGATTTAGCTACTGTTGTAAGGGCGGAGGCTTCTCTTCTTCGTTTTAGGGAAGAGCTCCCTGAACTCTCTCTTTATTATTGAACCGTTTATGTATTATTCAGTCATGATTTGCGTGTTTCTTTGTGTGATGAACGAGTAGTCGATTTACTTAGTCTAGGTTGTTAGGGTGTTAGATCTACGAGCTAAACATAGATAAGTAATCCCTTGATTGTCTTTATTCACTTTTGTTCTTAATGCTTACATTAGATTGATCACCTAGTGTTTGATCCTAGGTTAACCTATTCCTCGAAAGTTAAATAGGTTGCTAGACATAACTTGAATAATCTTTGCATCCCTATCCAGTAAGAGTAGATGTTAGGGTGTATATTGGACATATTAGACTCGATCTCTAATGCTCGTGGTCGCGCTTCAGCCTAAACGGGAGTTTAGGACTGCTGAGATCGATCCACAAAGGGAGCAGCAACACGAAAGTGGGCTGTTTATCTTGAGTATTCTGAGTTTTGGACTAGCTTCCAACTGAACTTGAATATTTTTTTGGCTCAATAGTATCCAGCACCCGAATTAAATCACCCTAGGCTAGCATCCTTATCACTTGAATTCAAAACACCCTGCTCTTTTTTCCTTGCTCTTTCTGAATTTTCAGTTTAGAACACTCGATTGTTTTAGCTTGATATTGATCCCATAAAGATAAAGTGTAAAATGGTCATCTGGAATTGAATCTAAAGTATTACAACAACCACTTTTAACTTGGCAGTACCAAAGATCAAATTCTAGTGTATCAAGCTTTAGCGCCGTTGCGATGAGGACCAACTTTTTACCTTCATTTTTTGCGATATTTCTAATCTAAGACCTCTAATATGCTTTGCCTTTTTGCTTGCAGCTAATGTTCCAGCTGTATGTCCAGTAGAAACACAAGAAACAACACCTCATGCCCATTAATAACGCTTAGCAACGAGGAGCTAGCAAGGTTAAAAAGAACCAACCAACAACAAACATAGCCGACCAACGCCACAATGGGTGACTACGACAATCAGGATGATCTCTCTGCGGCAATGCAACAGATGCAACAGAGATGCTCCAGATGCAGCAAGCGCAGCAGCAGGCTCCTCAACAAGCCGCAGAGCAAGCTGCTCTGATCGGAGAGAGAAACCTACGGCGTAACTTCCCTACTACGCGCTCTGTCATTGCTCCACCGCCATGTACCAGGCATGACTTTGAGATCAAGCCTGATATGATCAACTTGGTATAGAGAAAGATGTTCCATGGGTTACCAGCTGAGATACCAATGGAGCATATTGAAGCTTTCGAAGAAATCTGCGTCGTGACTCTCTCCAATGGAGTGTCGCCTGATTTTTTCAAATGCATGTTGTTTCCATTCTCTCTAGCTAAAAAAGCTTCACGATGGCTGAAGTCACTTCCTGTTGGCTCTCTCACTACATGGGAACAAGTTAGAGAAGCCTTCTTGAGCCACTTCTACACGAAGGCAAATTGAACTGCCCTCGGGAAAAAGATCTCCCCTTTCAAGTGACATGCTAATAAACCATTTAATGAAGCATGGGAATGGTTCAATGACACCCTCATCACAGATATGATAATGATCACATTTTGGGAATATTCTATGATGGTGTGGACTGGGAGTTTCACAATGCTCTATGCGAGCAAGGGAGATCTCATGACTCAAACTACTGATGGAGCATTCGAGCTGATAGAGAACATGGCTGTTAGCTCACTGAACAAGAACCCAGAAATTGATCGCTCCAAAGTCAGTAGCATTGATACCCAGTGGAAGCATGAGCTATCCGCCAAGGTCGAACTGCTCCTCAAAAGTAACGAAGGGCAAGTCTTATTCATGGAGGAAGCTACACCCGAGAAAATAGCCCAGGATCTAGCCGCAGACAGTGGAAAGAAAGGAGAGGATCACCAGGAAGTACTCTACATCAACAGTCAAGGGTATGTTAGGAACCAGAACTACTACCAGAACCTCAACTACAGGAACAACTCTAAACTTCTCTCTTAGCCGAACAACAATGTAGAGAATCCTGCAGATCAAGTCCACAGAAACCAAGAACATGGTGCTAATCAGCAAAGAGGTTTTCCCCAGAATTTTCATGCTAAAACCTTTATCTTCAATCAAGCTCAGAACTGTTTCTAAAGCCAGAACCAAAACCCGAGTCAGCAGAAGCAACATACCAATCACCAGACTACTCCAGCTACCTCGGGCCGTCAGCAGGATGAGCTGAAGGTTTTGGGGAATATGATGCACCAACTTCTCCAGAGTCATAAGGCGTAGGTTAAGGCGTTGAATTAGTCTCCCACATAGATCAACACCAGAATGGACAACATGTTCACCGAGCTTAACACCAAGTACGACAATGTGAGCAGTCACATGCGCCAGATTGACATTGCTCTCGCTCAAACAGCTGAGAGTGTCAAGAGGCAACAAGGGACATGACATTTGTGTTTTTATTGTTCTAGCAGGGTATAAATATCCTAAACAAATAAATATCAAATTAACCCTAGTCTTAACACACAAATAGCACTCCTGCCAAAAGAGATAAGGTGTAATACTTAGGGATCGAATCCACAAAGAGAAATGGTACACAATAGATTTCTAATTCTAAAAATTAAGCTTGGTGAATATTTATATTGGTGGCACATAATCAGTTAAGGAAATATTCCTTATCAAGAAGTAGAGATGCAATATGGAAATATGCTAATAATGCAAATATGGAAATAATGCAATAATGGAAATATTCTAATAAACTAACTTGATACAAATGTGAATATGCTAGATATAACGCTTCAAGCCTAATGGATTATAGTGGATAGGAAGCACAAATATGTAAATATACTTGAACTCAGAACTCAAATATTAACTATTCTGACCCTTTTTAACTCAAACTCTCGTATGCGAGCAAAAGGAAAGACCATCGATCGACGGCTAAGGCATGATGTCGATCGTCGGTGAAATCAGAAGGAAGTGTGAAAGAGTTTGAGAAGTCCACCAGACTTATTAGACCAGCTCTCAAATGCGAATAACAGCCTAGTTCAATGGAGTCTATTCTAGCAAAGAACCTACTCTCGTAGTCGTCCATGTCCTACTTACGAGATCCTAGTTAGCTAGTCTAGAATGCAACCATTAAGCACAACCCAATTGATGGATATTAACTTAACTAGCAATCCTACTTTTGGGATAATCCATGATTGCTATCATTCAACCCTAAATCTAGTTGATGACTACTCAGACATAATCAAAGAAAAAACAATAAGCTGAATAGAATACATAGATAAAATACTAGGATTCCAATACAAATCTCCCTAAAGAGTTATGAATCTTCTCCCCTAAAAACCTAAAACTATAAATCTTTGTGAGTTGTGTCAAGCCTTGCCTCCACTTGCACACCCTCTGCATGCTCTCAATACATAAGCATAAATATAAAAACACTAAAACTTAGGTCAAAACTCACCCAAGTTATTCTTGGCTTTTGTCTTCTAAACTTGGGCTTTTCAATCGGCTGTCTGCGAGTTGGACGTCGATCGATGGAAAGTGTGCAGCATCGATTGACCTTGGTCTTTCATCATCAGTCGACTCCAAGGTTGTGTCGTCGATCGACGACAGTTTTGTACTTCGACTACTCGAATAGTCAGCTATGGATTCTTCTCCTCTAAATGCTTCAAAAGCTGCAAGTATCTCCATTTATCTCCAAAACGTTTTTGGACCTGTAAATACTCTAAAGCATATCCTAGACACACACATAATAGACCCTAAATAGAGCCTATAACATGGCCTAAAACTTGTAATAAATAGGCTATATCAACTCCCCCAGACTTAAAATTTTGCTTGTCCTCAAGCAAATTAAGCCTGTAAAACAGGTTTTGAAAAGCGGAGACTCACATAATGTCTAACTATAACTATCACCATATTTTGTTGCAGCCATATCCTATCAAGTCAATCACAGAAAAACTTTATATACCCTATTCTAGTGTAGCAACCAAATCCAGTCTACCAACAACTTAGCAAATACTAGTCTGACTTACCCCTCTACTGATTTCATTTCTTTGCACAAAATAAAAGTCTAGCCTTTACCTTGGGAGTATCAATCAAAGGACACATGGACTCTTCCTCTGCAAGTATCTGGACAACTAGGCACAAAGTCTTCTATGATTCCTTTCTTCCCCCTTTTCTCTCTGAATCTTTTTAGATCTCAAACTTAATGGACAATGATACTGATACAGTTCATCTTGTCATCTCAATTTTGATTTTCCTCTTCTTTTTCTTTTCTTTTCTCTCTCTTTTTTCTTTTGCTTTTTGGGCAAAGTTGTAGGAAATAATGTGGTCTTCAGTAATGTCTCTACCCTCGATTTCAACGATGTGTGATCGTTCCTCCGAATTAGAATAGTGGGGTCATAGGTAATTTACCTACCCCTTTGCATCTCGGGAAGTCATCTCAATCTTTTAAGCTATTAGGTAGATGCTGAAGAGAAAGAGAGAAGGGAACCAAATGTGCAATGACTTGTACCTACAGACTTGCAGAAGGAATCCGATTCAGTGTATACGAAGCTCCAAAGCAAGCAGATAATGTCAGGATTAGTGTTGGAAATCAGCTTCCGTTCCTTCAAACTTTCTAAGCAAGTGTGATATAGTGGCAGGATGATCCACTTTGGTATCTCTATTAATCTCTGCAACAACCTTCTAAGCAAGTGTGATATAGTGGCAGGATGATCCACTTTGGTATCTCTATTAATCTCTGCAACAACCCTCTAAGCAAGTGTGATATAGTGGCAGGATGATCGACTTTGGTATCTCTATTAATCTCTGCAACAACCTTCTAAAAATGGTGCTAAAATATGGTTAGTCAATAATAAATCTTGATCATAATCCCCTTTGTGGCTCAATAAAACTTTTGCAAAACTTTTATATATATATTAGCGAACCTCCCCCAGACATAAACTACACTGTCCCTAGTGTAATCCGTCCCGGATTGGTTAGGAAAAGTTAAATCATAAGTAAATATATTAAGTAGAAAAACTCGATACTAGACTCTGTAAAGAGTATTGATTGATGGTAAGCGTGTGTGGTTGATCAAATGTCGCGATCCATTGTCGACTGATGGTGCCTCTCTGGTGTCGATCGATGGTTGACTCAGACAGTCTATAAAACAAAGTAAAACTCAAAATAAATAGTAGTATAAGTAAAAACGAAATAAAGGCTTACTAAACTGTGGGTTGCCTCCCACTTAGCGCGTGTTTATAATCTTTAGCTCGATGTTGTGAACTCTCTGACTAGTATGAAGTTGGATCAACACTTGAAAAACAAGCGTCTACATCTTCTTTGCTTTTCTGAACCATGTACTAATAAAGTTCTTTATTGCCTCATCTCCTCTGGTTTTCTCATTCCTAACTGTTATGGCAAACGCCATGGAATGCATTCCCTCTTGTAGTTTCTCAATACTGCGCTGTAGCATTCTAAATTTGGCAGCTTTAGTCTCTGATAAATCCTCCAATTGCTGAGAAATATCTTCATTCATCAGGCTCTGAGAAAATGCAATCTCATCGAACCTCTCTTCCATTTCTATCTCTGCTGCTGTCTTCTGTTAGTTGTCTTCAGTGTCGATCGATGGCCTGATGTTGTCGTCAATCGATGCCAGTCTGTCTGCCCCATTCGCATGCTGTCTCTGAACAGTATCTAAATCTTGCTTCATCTCATCCATGTGTGCAGTCAAACCGGTGAGGCAAGTGTCTATAGGATAGTAGACATCATACAACCTCTTGTAGAAATCATCCAGTGACATCTCTTGAGCTCTATAGATTGCATGCACAATATCATCAATCTCTCCTCTATTGTATTTATGTTGATCCTTCTTAGACATAGCGATCTTTGCTACATGTTCTGGTAAACATATGTAGCTCTGGTCAAACAAATTAGCTCTCTTTAGAACTGCTCTGATGTCTTCATCTTGCACATTCACTAGCCTTCCGTCTATAGCTCGTGCATTACCATTCTCATGTCTGTAGATGCTATACTCATCTTTCGTTTCCCAGCGGAAAAGTCTGTTGCCCTCAGTATCAAAAGCTCTCGTGCCTTGCTTGAAACGCAAATCGATCGATGACCTGAAGTTGCTGTCGATCGACGGTGACTTGAAAGTGAATGGATCAGTATGGATTGGCTTGTTCTTCTGTTCATCAATATTGATCGATGTTGTATGATGTGCGTCGATCGATGGCTCATGCTGCTGTCCAAATAAAGTACTCGATCCATTAGCCATAATAAGGGCATCTGCTACATCCTCCTTAGATAAATGTAGGATACTCCCACAAAGAGCTCGTGCACGTCCTTCTTGGTATCTGAAAATTCCGAACTCATCCGGTTTAAGATTACCAATATCTGTCTCTTCTGCTCCATGTTCGTGTTCTGGTTCGCGTCTGATGTCATTCGAAGGCCTGAAGTAGCATGTGATCAACTTGATTATCCACTGTTGTATTCATCACCCGACCAGCTTCTTCTGATGCCAGGCCGTGATATTCAATCTGCTCTTCCTCTATGTAATCATCATCGTATCCTTCGCATTCTGGACGTGTTTTGATCGATGATGTATGGTGACCGTTGATCGATGCTCGATAACCAGACTGCTGTGCGAAAAGGTTTCAAGCTCCATTAGCTATGGCAAGAATCTCTGCAATATCTTCCCTCGTGGCGTTAAGTAGTCTTCCATCCATAGCTTTTGCGTGACCGTCTGGATATCATGATATCGAACTCGTCTAGTTGTAGATAACCATAGTCCTTTTCGCGTTCTGCAGCTGAATCTTCTTTGGTTGCTGCTTCTTGCTCAGTATCGATCAATGGCACAAGGTTACCATTTATCGATGTCGATTTCCTGATTCAATGGGAAATATGAAAAACACCAGCCTCTTCCATAGCAATACCACGGTACTCGATCATCTCTTCCTCTATCTAGTCTTCGTCATACTCGGGGTAGGCTGTGTTGTAGCCACCATCCGTGTGGCAGTTGTTGATCGATTCTGAAGTGTGAGTGTTGATCGATAACAAAGGGTGGGTGTCGATTGATTGTTGAACTTCAAGCGTGTCGATTGATTGTTGAAATTCAAGCGTGTTGATCGATAGTTTGGGCTGGGTTTCGATCGATGCTCCATCTTCTGACTCTTCAGTTAAGTCATAATCGCTAAAGCATGTGGCCACAAGTTCTGCATCATCACCCAATTTCGTGAGGGCGGGTTTATTCTTATAAATTTCATTATAAACATTATGATCACACAAGGAAAGGCACAACCTGTTTTTCCTCATGTCGCATATAGCTCCCACGGTAGCGATGAAAGCTCTTCCAAGTAACAAGGAAGAATTCCAATTGATCTAGATATCTATCACATGGAAGTCTATCGGGAATAAGACATCCTGAATTTACAGTGGGACATCTCTACAAATAACTCTGACTCCACTCTGGAGCAATCCACAAAGATGAAAGAATCAATGGAATACTCCACTTTCAGGTTCAATTTTTCTGCCATAGCTCGGGGTATGATGCTCACCGATGATCTAGTATCACAGAGGATGTTGGGAAACTTGTGACTTTTGATCAGACATGGCACCACAAATTTTCCAGGGTCACTTTTCTTCTCTAGAATAATCATGTGTTTCTTCCTGGGACGATCCTTGGCAGTTTTATCAACAATCATAGGCTCTGATGCACCCATCTTCTGCTCCAGATTTTTCATATTCGGGATTTTTGGAAAATGAACCTGCTTTGCTGTTGGGAACCGTTGATCAATTCTACGATCGATGCATCGACCAATGTTCGAAGATTTTCCCAATTCTACTAACTCCACATGCACCGTCAATCGATTCGCAGTAACCATGTGTCGATCGATGTCTGTGCGAATGGCATCTTTCCTCTTGTAGCATTTTTTTCTTCACTTCTACCCAAAATCATCATCAATCAGTGCATTGATCTGGTGCACCTGTCCAGCTTCTATTTTCTCCTCGATCTTTTGACCTACGGCATTACGCAGATGACCGTCTAGATCATGCGTGTCTCCATTCTCGTCCCAAAACAATACTAAAGTTGCAACCATCTGAACTCGTCTGCTTTAGTCGATCGATGTGGATACTTTACTATTGATCGTTGGTATGTGATCAGTGTCGGTTGATGCTCGAGTTCTGATGTCGGTCGATGCTATCCGTAAAGATTTGTCGGTCAACGCGGGGTTAGTATTGTCGATCGATGCTTGTCGTCTTTCTTTCGGATCGTACGTTCAAGTCTATCGGGGTTAGGGAATAGTAGTTCTTGTCCTTTATTGCTCCTAGTGTGTCTTTGCATGCACCTGAAAAACAAGGAAAGGAAAAACTTAGTAACTTGAATGTAGTAAAAACCTAGACTAAATCCTAGAAGTTAGATCTAATAATGATCAATGGTCCCTGGCAACGACACCAAATTTAACATGCATGTTTTTATTGTTCTAGTAGGGTATAAATATCCTAAACAAATAACTATCAAATTAACCCTAGCTTAATACACAAATAGTACTTTTGCCAAAAGAGAACAAGTGTAGTACTTAGGGATCTAATCCACAGAGAGGAATGGCACACAAGAGATCTCTTATTTTTAAAGATTAACCTAGATGAATATATATATTGGTGGCAAACAATCAGATAAGGAAATATTCCTTATCAAGAAGTGCAGATGCAAAATAGAAATATGCTAATAATGAAAATATGGAAATAATGCAGATATGGAAATAATGTAAATATTCTAAAATATTAACTATTATGACCCTTTTAACTCTAACTCTCGTATGCGAGCAAAAGGGGAGACCATCGATCGACGACTAAGGCCTGATGTCGATCGTCGGTGAAATCAGAAGGAAGTGTGAACGAGATTTGATAAGTCCACCAGCTTATTAGACAAGCTCTCGCATGCGCCTAACAACCTAGTTCAATGGAGTCTATTCTGGCATATAATCTACTCTCGTAGTCGTCCATGTCCTACTTTCGAGATTCTAGTTAGCTACTCTAGAAACTCAATTGATAGATATTAACTTAGCTACCAATCCTACTTTGGGCTAGTCCATCATTGCTATTATTCAACCCTAAATCTAGTTGATGACTACTCAGACATAATCAAAGAAAGAACAATAGTCTACAAATCTACCTAAGTAGTTATGAATCTTCTCCCCTAAAAAACCTAAAACTATACAGCTTTTTGAGTTGTGTCAAGCCTTGTCTGCACTTGCACACCCTCTGTATGCTCTCAATACATAAGCATAACTTTTAAAACACTAAAACTTAGGTCAAACTCGTCAAGGGTATTCTTGTCTTTTGTCTTCTAAACTTGGGCTTTTCAATCGGCTGTCTGCGAGTTGGGCGTCGATCGATGGCAAGTGTGCAGCATCGATCGACCTTTTTCTTTCATCATCGGTCGACTCCAAGGTTGTGTCGTCGATCGATGAAAGTCTTGTACTTCGACTCCTCAAATAGTCAGCTATGGATTTTTCTCCTCTAAATGCTCCAAAAGCTCCAAGTATTTCCATTTATCTCCAAAACGTTCATCGACGTGTAAATACTCTAAAACATATCCAAGAGACACATAATAGACATTAAATAGAGCCTATAACATGGCCTAAAATTGGTAATAAATAGGCTATATCAGGACACTACCTGGAAAGACTGATAAGAACCTAAGGGATTGTAACGCAGTAGATTTGAGGAGTGGGAAGCAACTTAGAGATCTGGTATCTATAAGATTGATAGCAACAGAGAAGGGAAAACAGAAAGAATCAGAGGAACCCGCAAAGGATGCTCTTAACGTGGAAGATGATGTAGAGCAGTCTGCTGAAGCCGAATCAGCTGTTCCCAAATCAGCTGGTGAGACTACCCCTACTCGAGTTTACACACCTCAGCTACCCTACCCTGTTCCAGCAAAAAAAATATCGCAAGGATCGCGAGGAGATTAAATGCAAGAAGATGCTTGACGGTTTGACTATCAAGCTACCCATGATTGATGCGATCCATATGATATCCTCTATGCGCAGCCTGATGAAAGGGCTAATCTTAGAAAAAATTACAGGAGATAGTGATGTGATAATGGTGTCCGAGGAGTGCAGTGCAGTGCACCAGAACATGGCGATCAAGAAACCGAGTGCTCCAGGGAAGTTTGTCCTTTCAGTTCAGATTGGGTATGATACTTTTCGCGTGCTCTTTATGTGATCTTGGATCTAGTGCCAACTTGATGCCCTACTCTGTCCCCAAATGCCTTGGTTTTACAAATTTCAAACCGACTAGGATCTCCTTGGTTTTCGCCGACAGATTAGTCAAGAAGCCGGTGGGTGTTCTCGAAGACTTGCATGTTCCAGACGATTTTGTGGTACTTGAACTTGATGAAGAACCAAAGGACCCATTAACCTTGGGTATACCTTTCTTATGCATGGCTGGAGCAATCATCGATGTTAGGATTGGGACGATTGATCTCCAACTGGGAAATATCATTATGAATTTTGAAATGAACAACCTACTCAAGAAATCTATGCTGGATAGGCAGGCCTTCACGGTGAATGGAGACGATGATATTCTGGAACCTCGTGAAGGAGGAAATCCTATCCGATGATCCAGTTGAGGTTGCTCTGACCTGAGCTGAAGCTGAGCCGAACACCCAGAATATATATGCTGATGGTATGCAAAGATGTTGGACTCCAGCAAGAGCATGGAGAGAATGGTTGCCTACCTAAGTCTGGGGGGAGAGTGAGCAAGGCAATTCTGTAGGAGCAACAGTTCCGATAAACCAGCTCAACAAACCATGGAACGACCTAAAGGCTCCAAAGGTAGAATTGAAATCCTTACCCACATGGCTCAGGTATGCTTTCTTAAGTCCGAATTCCACATATCCAGTTATTGTGAACTCTTAACTTAATAATGCGGAAACTTCCCTGCTCTTGTGTGACCTTAGAAAATATCGTAACGCGTTAGGATATTCTCTAGCTGACATTTCTGGAATTTTCCCGGACTTGTGCATGCATAGAATACATCTAGAAGATGAATCGATGACTCCTGTAAAGCATCAAAGGAGGTTAAACCCGAATCTAAAATATGTTGTAAAGAAAGAGATAATGAAACTTTTAGAGGCTGGTGTGATCTATGTGATTTCTGATAGTAAATGGGTTAGTCATGTTCATATAGTTCCTAAGAAAGGTGGGATCACAGTGATCACCAATGAGAAAAACGAATTGATCCTAACTAGGACTGTAACTGGCCATCGCATGTGAGTTGACTTTCGTAAATTGAATGCAGCAACTCGCAAGGATCATTTTCCACTTCCATTTATTTATCAAATACTTGAGAGATTGGCTAACCATCCATACTACTCCGTTTTAGATGGTTATTCATGTTTCTTTCAGATTGCCATCCATCCAAATGATAAGGAGAAGACAACGTTTACATGCCCATATGGCACATTCACCTACAGGAGGATGTCGTTCAGTTTGTGTAATGCTCCTACAACATTCCAATGTTGCACGATGTCTATTTTTACTGATTTAATTGAGGACATAATGGAGTTTTATGGATGATTTCAGTGTCTATGGGGATTCTTTCTCTGTTTGTTTGTCCAACTTGTGCAGGGTATTGCAGCGGTGTGAAGAGAAACACCTTGTACTGAACTGGGAGAAGTGCCATTTCATGGTGCGGGATGGCATCGTGCTCGGCCAAAAAAAAATCTCAAAAAAAGGGATCGAGGTGGACAAGGCAAAGAATGAAGTGATGATGATCTTGCAACCGCCTACATCAGTCTATGGAATCAGAAGGGTTCTATAGGCAATTCATCAAAGATTTTTCAAATATTTCGAGACCACTGACCAAGCTGCTCTGCAAGGAGATCAAGTTCGACTTCGACAGTGACTGCCTAGTTGTGTTTCACACAATCAAGGGTGCTCTGGTCAGTGCTCTTATATTGCAACCTCCAGACTTGGACTTCCCGTTTGCAACCATGATAGATGCCAATGACTTCGCAGTGGGAGCAGTGCTGGGACAGAGAAAGGATAAGAAGCTGCACGTGATTTACTGCACGAGCAGGTCCCATGGATGAGACACAGTTTCGATTTGCCACCACCGAGAAAGAGCTTTTGGCAATTGTCTTTGCTTTTGAGAAGTTCATATCTATCTGGTGGGTTCCAAGGTGATCATGCACACTGATCACGCCGCTCTAAGGTACCTCTTGACAAAGAAAGATGCAAAACCATGATTGTTGAAGTGGATTCTTCTACTCCAAGATTTTGATCTTGAAATCAAGGATAAGAAAGGAATTGAAAAGGGGTAGCAGACCACTTGTCCAGAATAAAGATTGACGAAGAAACAACTTTAGATGACGTTTTGCCCGTAGAGCAGGTCTAAGGGATCAATCTGTGTTGAACAAGGGGACTATTGCTCCGTGACAACTGCTCCAATAAGCAAGAACACTTTGTTGCTATAATCAAGAAGGTGTATCCCAATTTACTGTGGTTTTCTGAGATTGCCAACTATTTAGCAGCTGATGAGGAACCTGTGGAGTTTACTGGTAATGAGAAAATGAATTTTTTGAGGGATGCACAACACTATTTTTGGGACGAGCCATACTTGTATCGGCATTGCAAATATGGATCCTTTAGAAAATGTGTGACTGAAGCGAAGACTCCAAATATCATTCATCACTGCCACGGGTCCTCATATGCTGGACACTTTGCCACTTTCAAAACCGTGTCCAAGATACTCCAAGCTGGCTTTTGGTGGCCAACCATGTTCCTTGATGTTCATGCTTTCATCTCCAAGTGTAACTCATGCCAAAGACAGGGTAACATCAGCCGAAGGAACGAGATGCCTCAAAACTTCATCCTGTAAATCAAGGTGTTTGATTGTTGGGGAATTGATTTCATGGAACCTTTTTCTCCATCATTCAAGATTGAGTACATCCTAGTTTCAGTGGATTATGTGTCTAAATGGGTTGAAACATTGGCAAGTCCCACCAACGATGCTAGAGTAGTGATGAAGATGTTCAAGTCCATCATTTTTCCGAGCTTTGGGATTCCAAGAGTAGTCATAAGCGATGGAGGAAGCCACTTCATAAACAAGGTTTTTGAAGTGTTTCTGAATAAGAATGAGTTCAAACACAAGGTTGCAACCCCTTACCATTCCCAGACCAGCAGACAGGTTGAAGTATTTAACATGGAGATCAAGAGCATCCTGCAAAAGATAGTGAGCAGAACGCGCAAAGACTGGTCGATCAAGCTGGACGATGCTCTTTGGGCTTACAGAACATCCTACAAGACACCGCTCGGAACTACTCCCTACAACCTGGTCTATGGTAAAGCAAGACATCTCCCTGTAGAGGTCGAGTACAAGGCTGCATCGGCTGTTAATCTGCTCAACTTCGACATCAAATCAGCCGCAGAAAGGCGCTCCGTTCAACTCCATGAGTTAGAAGAGATACGGCATTTGTCATATGAGAGCTCCAAAATCTACAAGGAGAGGACCAAGGCGTATCATGACAAGAGAATCATTGGCAGAAATTTTGAACCAAACGATCAGGTCCTTCTCTTTAACTCGAGGTTGAAAATATTCCCTGGACAGTTGAGATCAAGGTGGTCTGGACCTTTCACCATCAAGGAACTTTGACCATATGGATCCGTTGTGTTGCTGGACACGAATGGGGAAGACTTTGTTGTGAATGGTAAGTGTCTGAAGCCATATCTTGCTGACACAACCATTGCTGAAGGTGAAGCAATTCCCTTAGGCGATCCATCCTCAGCCTAATCGGCCATCTAAGTCAAGCTAGTGACTTAAACCAAGCGCTTGGTGGGAAGTGTAAATACCTTTTAGGATTTTTTCTTCTGGTTTATTTTTGGTTTTAGTTTCCATTAGTTTCAGGATAAAGCAAAAACATTTCGAGATGCATCATCTCACGAACAGAGCACTATGGAGAGGTGCTCCACGTCAGGTAAGTATCTCGAAACAAAAAAAAAGAAACAAAAAAATATATATTTTTAGGGCAGTTACTATTTAATACTCCACCTCTCTCCCTTTGTCTCCCTCAACCCCTGTTTTTGCGATTTCCCCAAGGTTTTCACCAAAAATCTCATAACTTCCTCATTTCTCAACGGTTTAAGCGATTTTTAGTGTAAATTGGATAACTTTTGCGATCTAGCCATCTCTCAAGTTGTTTCAACAGATTGACCAAGGTAACATCTCGAATCGCCACACTCTGATTACTCCCCCTTTTCTTTGTTTGAATAGATCAAATCTAGGTTATTGAACCAAGAAATTGACCACCCTATTTCCTGTTTGGATCGAAAAGGAAGTTGAAAAGTTGGAAAAATAAATTGATTGGACAACCTACGGTTTAAATCATGTGTTTGCTTGGATTGTGTTGGGCGATTGGGTTTTTTGTTTAGGAGGTTTATGAATTGCTTTTGCAATAAAGTTTGAAATTTGGAAATAGTTTGCACCTTTTGCAAACACCCATTGCGCAGAACTAACTAATCTATTTGGGTTGTTTTGTAGACGCCTCCAAGAACCAAGAAAGCCACTATTCAGACCACCCGAGCCTCCAGCTCCCAACACCATGAGTTCGACTCTCTCCCCGTCACATATCCGTGGCCACGCAAAGAAGGAGAGCGCATCAATTGCAGTGATCCCAACATCCCATTGGTCTCACAAGATAGATGGGATAAGTCCGACTCCCGCCATTATAACGTGTTCCTTGATATGTCTCAAGCCCCAACGATTTTTGTTAAAGCGGGATCCATGTGTGCGCTTGGTATTCACGAAGATGTCCACGTGGTCGTTCACGCCATCAGCATTGACGAGTTTTTCTATGAGACTCAGTCCTTGTTCCAAGACTTGGCTCGTCAATGCCTTGCTTCGACCCAGATCTTCTATGAGGACGCCGACCATCAGACTTTCGAGACAGCCTCATTCTCTTTCTTTTCCAAAGGGATTAAGCATGTCCCCTCCATGGACTAGTTCACCGAGATTTTAAATTTGGAGAACGAGCCGACGGGTCTCACGTTCCCCCCCAAGAAGTTCCCACCTACACAATCCTTTTGGGAACTCATAGCGGATGGAGAATTCGAGTCCCGCTCAGCAAACCATTCTCAGGTAAGGAACCCCACTCTTCGGATAGTCGCCAAGGTGATGAGCAACATCCTTTTCACAGAGACCACGACAAAGGTAATAAATGGTGAGTTGCTGTTTCTCTACTCGAGGATTGAGGATGAGATCAGAGATTCGAGTGCTAGGATCCCTTCTGCTTAGGTGAAGACGAACCCCGGATTTTTTCTGGCCCAAACGCTAGTCGTCAAGAAGGCAAGGGTGCTCCAGAAAGAGGGAACAAAGAGGACAGAGCGGTGTGGCAACCTGCTCATTCCTATGTTCAGGAACTGCAAGGTTAATCTCTCTCCCTACACGTTCAATGCGAACCCAGAGTACATAGACATCCCTTATCTCATCCACTGCCAGATCTTAAAGGATGAGAGCACTTACACTTTCGTAGACAGGGAAGGGAGCATCTTGTTCTGCAAATTGCCGCAACCCTCCCTCACCAACATCCAAGACTTCAACAACATCAGGTTTCTCCCTGGTCTTGATTTCCTTTGTGCAGATCCACGAGCACCTCCACCGGTGCATCCTTATACAAAAATGGATGATGTGGAGGAATTGACTCCGGATGGTGAGTACGACCTAGGCCTACTCGGTGATGACCCGGATGATGCAACCTACAGGCGATGGATGGTGGACACAGCGCAAAAACAACAGCCTCATGAAGAAGATCATCTGCGCGATCACAAGTGGCTGTTTCTAGACTCTACAAACGGGAGCAGGTAGAGGGGAGCAATGTCGGCAAGAGCAGACAGACAGAGCAGGGACATCTGCTGCGAGTGAGAGGTTGGGAAAAAATAAACGCTACGCTGGTCAGTCCGACAACGAGGAAACGGAATGAGTACCAACCGCCTCTATCACTATTTTACCATCCATTGCTGCTTTGTGTTACTTGGATGCCTTTGGACTTATTCTTTCACCTGAGACGGTGTGAAGTAACTCATGGGAAGGCACTTGTGTGCTGCTGAACTCTGTGTTTTTGTGTGCTACTTAACTCTGTGTTTTTATTTAACTCTGGTTTTATTTTATCGAGTCAGTTTTAGGATCGAGTCAGTCAAACTTTTGTGGGAATCAGGACCCTAATTTTATGATGCTATTTAACCACCTTGTGCTTTAAGCTATCTTATTTAATGAGTATCATCAGCAGACGAGGAGCACCTAACCCACCTGGAACACCCTGACTTTGGATCCTATTCTCTCAAGAAAATTTCGGCTTATCGAGGTTACACTTGATAGACATGAACTCCATTTAACCTGAACATAATCTTGACTGCAAATTCTTCTTGTTATAGGCATTAGATCAGGGAAAGGATAGCACACTCATGACTCCTTATTCTCTCCATCCATCTTGTTGATCTTGAGTGGCTAGTTTATCTTTCAGCCAGTTCCCACCTTAAACCCTTAAACCATTTATCCACCCTCATGCATTCTGTTTTTAAGTGTCATATGTGCAGATATGTGCAAAAGGGCCGGAGAGGAAAGGATCGACACAAACCCTTAGTCTTTTTGGCTACAGTAGATATTACAGAGCAAGGGTGAGACTGATCCGAAAGAGAGATAGCAACCGATAGGGTGGTCCAAAAAAAAAGAACAGAGGAGTAAAAGAAAGGCTGAAATAAGAACCTCCAAAGGTACACCTTATGTAATTACGTTCTTCTCGTCTTCATCATCAATTTTATTAGTCAAAAAAAAACATTAGAAATTTCATAGTCCAAAGATGATGAGAGGGAGGAGAAAAAGAAAAATAGTGTCTCTGGTTGGTTAAACCAAATAGGTGCCGAATTAGGAGTATACAGAGCGAACAAGGGTGATCTGGGAACTGGAACGACCGCTCCAAGAGAAGAAGAAAACATGAGCAACTGCTCCAAGGAGGAAAATTAGTGGGGACTTGTGGAGATTAATGGATCCATCCTCTCTTGCAATTTTACGCGATATTGTACATCCTCTACAGAAAATGGTAACCCCTAAACACTATTAGCTCCACCAACAAACAGTCTTTCTACACCAAGCGCCGTCTACCCTACTAATGCATATGATAAGAAGCTCACACCCTTATTAATTGAATATAAAGAGTTTTTGGCTAGAAGGTGTGACATTTGCAGGTCTGAGATCATAAGTATGGAGCCGGTTGAAAAGCAGTCAGTGGGATTTCCGTTAGGATAGGCTGCTCCAGTTTTGTTGCATGCAAGGTTCAGAGATTTGTGGTTAAAGTATGGTTGCTGAGAATAGAAGAGTTCCCACACTTTCAAACATTTCACCTTGTTCTTGGTACTTGACCTTGTTTGAGGAAAAACAAGGATCCAAGCCTGGGGGAATTGATATGTTGTGTTTTTGACACCATGTATATATGTTTTCTAAATCGTTTTCAGCTATTTCTAGAGTTTTCTCAGTTCGTTTTGAGTTATTTCAGGTCTGGATATGCCAGATTGGTAAAGGGGAGGCACATAAAGAAAAGAAGGAAATTTGGAAGTTTTCTGCCACGGAGCACCCAAACAGAGCAACCACCTGCTTGCCCCAAAAAATATGGAAACTTCTGAAATATTTCGGGATTTGCCCTAGATACTCGATTTTCTCACCCTAGCAGTCGACACCTCCCTAATAAAAGACCAGTCATCCCTATTTTCGTTTTCTACCTTATGTTTTACACAAAAAAACTTGTTGAAACTTGTTTTTGGGCGATTTAGCTATTATTGTAAGGGCGAAGGCTTCTCTTCTTCGTTTTAAGAGAAGAACTCCTTGAACCCTCTCTTTATTATTGAATCGTCTATGTATTATTCAGTCATGATTTGTGTTTTCTTTGTGTGATGGACAAGTAGTCGATTTTCTTAGTCGATTTTCTTAGTTTAGGGTGTTAGATTTACGAGCTAAACATAGATAAGTAATCCATTGATTGTCTTTATTCAATTTTGTTTGTAATGCTTACATTAGATTGAACACCTAGTGTTTGATACTAGGTTAACCTATTCATCGAAAGTCAAATAGGTTCCTAGACATAACTTGAATAAGCTTGCATCCCTAGCCAGCGAGAATAGATGTTAGGGTGTATAGTGAACATATCAAACTCGATCGCTAATGCTCGTGGTCGTGCTTCAGCCCAAATGACAGTTTAGGACTGCTGAGATCAATACACAAAGGGAGCTGCACCAGGACAGGGGGCTGTTCTATCTTGAGTATTCCGAATTCTAGACTAGCTTCCAACTAAATTTGAATATTTTTTCGCTCAATAGTATCTAGCACACTAATTAAATCACCCTAGGCTAACATCCTTATAACCTGAATTCAAAACACCATGCTCTGTTCCTTGCTCTTTGTGAATTTTCAGTTTAGAACATTTGATTGTTTTAGCTTGATATTGATCCCATAAAGATAAAGTGTAAACTGGTCCTATGAAATTGAATCTAAAGTATTACGAAAACCACTTTTAACTTGACAGTAGCAAAGATCCAATTTTAGTGTATCAATGTTCTCCTTGGATTATGAGACCACCCAACTACTCGAAGTTGGCCTTATTCATTGGAACTCGATCCATCCAGTTCTACTCTAAACCGTAATTGCCCTCGGTTAGAGTCTAGAATGGAACGATACTTTCCCAACCAATTTATGGCTAAGATCACTTCATGATTCTTAAGGCAGACAATACAAGATCCATATGCATACTCTTGCCTTGAATTAAAACCGGAATGTTTTTAACCAGCCTTAGTGAATACATAACCTGTCCAACGACCACATGCACTATGCCAAAACACAGGTCTTGTTCCTTCTGGAACATTCCCTTTCCGATCACCTCCAAAGTCACCAAACTATGTGTACCTCCAAATCGTAAATTGTGTGTCTACACCACCAATACTTATGGTCCCTACAAATTTCTTGTAGGCTAAGTATCTAACAACTCTATGTTCCATGCAATGCAATGAAAATATAGACAGGTCAGGGCTTATTGATGTACCAGTGATCACTTGGAGGGTACTAGTTTCGTCAGTTTCCTTCTACATCTCATACACTGGTGGTGCCATTGTCTACCCTTTTCTCTGGGCCAACCTGACTACATCCGCACAGTTTCCCTTCTGCTTATCCACTTGCAACTTTGGGCAATCCCTCTTGATATGCCATGTTTTTTTCTGCAATGGTATCCGGATCTGATTAATCACTCATCACTTTTCCTTGCCCTTAGTCCATCTTAGAACAGTTCAGGTCTCATGGTCCATGCTGCTATATCTAGTTCAAGCGCAGATGTCCCTCCAGAATTTTCCCCCGTGCCTCCTACCGCACTTGGACCATTGAGATTGACTTCCCGAGACTTTATGGCCCTCATCGATCTGATCCCACTTCCTCTTACGAATACTAGACTTGGTAGTCGAAAAAAACGTGAATGATACCGTACAAGTTCTCTTCAACAAGGTTGGTTTCCAACATTGCCACCCTTTCTACCAACTCCATGACGGTGCTGAATGTAAGAACAGAGCAGTGGGTATAAAGTTCCACCCTTAGGCCTCGAAAGAATCGACGCACATGTACTGCCTCATCCTTGAGTTCCTTACAACATATCTCCTAAGTCGGTTAAACTCTTCCTTGTACTAACAGACAGTTCTGCAACCATGGGTTAGGTCCAAGAAGCCTCAAGCCGATCTCATACTTTTTCTGGAAAGTAATTACGGTTGAACGCATATTCAAAGTCGAAAATTTCTCCACACGGCTTGTCGTGCATTTGTCCAGTGCAAACCACCAGTTTTATGTATCCCCTTCTATGAAATTGACCGCGTGTCCTTCTTGTAATCGTTATGACAACGAGTGGATTTGAAGTTTCAGACCAACCAACTTCTCCATTCATCCACCTTGATTGAATTAGTACTACCTTTAAAGTGTTTGTTTCGCAAGCGAGATATGTGCTCCTACGCTCAGGTAATTCACCTTTCGCATAGCTCTTACCTGCAATTGATTAATATTGACCACTTCAGCCGTTTCTCCAACTCATCCTCTGACTAAGGTAATAGTTGTATGGGTCTGAGATGATTGTCCCACAAGGGAGTTTATCGATTAAATGAAGGCATGAGTCAGTGCGGCCATCTGAGTCATGACCTGGTGTGATGCAAACCAGAAACAACGGTACGAAAGAAGAAAGCATGTCGGAGTTACATGTATCAGCTAAGGACCTGCAATGGTTTGGAAAAGGCAGGAACGATCCATTACTCGAAGACGAGTATGATAGTTGCTTCACACGACCTCCTGATCACAAGAAGTCTAATCTAAGAGTACATGACCACATGTACATGAGCAGGACGTGTGCACACTCCAACTGGATAGAAGCAATCCGAATCCAGCACAACAAAGAGGAAGAACCAACTTACTTAGGAATCAACTATGTTGAGCAAAGTTCCAGGGAGTTTCTGAGGCATGAGGATAGATTGCAATACCTTGTGTTTGAGCCTGGAGGGATTCTTGGCATCCTGAGGTTCAGAACAGAGAAAAGAGAACTCGTGGTTACGACTGGCGATGGAGAAGAATCAGGAGAAGACACAACCATTGTCAAGTTCTATATTCAACAAATCGACCAGAGATGGTTAGTGGACGACCTTAGGAATTTCAGGGGCAAACCAAAACTCAAATGGGAGTATGGAGACCATTGTACACGACCGCCAGACAATATAGAGACTTTTCTCAGGTCCAGGACAATGGGATTGAAGTGGAGTGATCAAGGTTCTATCATCCAACAAGGCTCGGGTTTGAGGACAAATCCTTTTAAAGGGAGATAGGATGATGCGATCCTGATCAGCTTGATCAGTCTCCAACTCAAGATGTGGAACCCAAAGAATGAAAAAGCTAAGCTACTAATCAATGCTTGGCTTAATGGACAGTTTCAAGGTCTAATTGGGATGATCTATGAAGTTCTAGATAGAGAAAGAAGAAGAACTCTTGATACGGCTTGGAAACAACTTGAAAAAAGAATATGCAACCATCTGAAAGAGTCCATAGAGGACGAGCTGATTGAACCATGGATGGCTGAGTTAGGCGAACCTTAGCATGGCGATAAAGGTGCAACCGACTAAACGAGAAACAAGATGAGAATGAAGAGAAAAGCACCTAAGCTCAATATGAGCTATGGAGGTCACTTTTCACGTCCAAGTGTGTATGAAGAAGAAGTTCTTCAATTCAAGAGGCATATAGATCAGGCTGAATATGGAGATGGGGAAAACAAGGCTTTCTCAGCCCAAAAAAAGAAAAATCTCGATCCAGTTGCTTTCTTGGTTGGCCAAATACTTGTGCACGTGCCAAAGCCCATCAGCTCAATTCATGGACGAGACTAGGAAGGAGTTGAATGAAAAAGGGCCTTATCCGCTCATGCGGAGAAAGGATCGACACCCTTGGACTTTACTTGGTCGAGTTATTTGTTTATGTTTTAGGGCTTTTTAGTTAGGTGTGAACCAACTTGGTTTTGGTTTTGGTGTTTTATAAACCAATTAGAAATAGTTTTTTTGTTTCTTAAACCCACTAGAAATATATTTTTGGCTTTCCTTTTTAGAATAGAATTAAGATTTTTTAGTTAGGTTTTCTGGTTTCTATATAAGCCAAAGTTGAGCACATAATTTAAGCACGCAATCTTTTAATAAAACCATCAAGCTTTAGGTTTTATTTGTCTCCTTGGAGACTTCTTTCTTGATCATTCACGTGGTCATTATCATCTAACATCACCAGGAAGTTCACTCTTCTGTTTACGTCATTTCCAACAGACATCAACCTATACGAGGCTAAACTCGTAGATAGCCGCAGGAAAACAACCTTAGGGTATTACAGAACCCTATTGTGAAGATCATCCACCATATAAGAGCTTTAAAGCTCAACGATTCAAACGTCCTTCAAGTGATTCGTGGGCAAGGCAGCCTATTCAAGGTTGTATCAAGTGACCTAGCTCTGATACCACTTGATACCACCTTGGATAGGCTATCTTGCCCATGAATTACTTGAAAGACATTTGGGGATGGATCCTTGAGCTTTAAGGCTCTTAGATGGTGGATGATCTTCACAATAGGATTCTGTAATACCCTAAGGTTGTTTTGATGCGGCTATCTACGAGTTTAACCACATATAGGTTGATGCATGTTGGAAATCATATAAACAGAAGAGTTAACTACCTGGTGATGATAGATGATAATGACCACGTGAATGATCAAGAAAGAAGTCTCCAAGGAGACAAATAAAAACTAAAGATTGATGGTTTTATTAAAAGATTACGTGCTTACATTAAGTGCTCAACTTTGGCTTATATAGAAAGCAGAAAATCCTAGTTAGAAAATCTTAATTCTGATCTAAAAATGAAAACCAAAAAACCTATTTCTAATGGGTTTAAGAAACACAAAACCTATTTCTAATTAGTTTATAAAACACCAAAACCAAAACAAAGGTTTTTTACACCTAACTAAAAATCCCTAAAACATAAACTAAATAAATTGACCATGCAAAGCCCAAGGTGGTTGATCCTTTCTCCTCATGGGCTTGTAATGCCCCTTTTCAGTCAACTCCTTCCTAGGCTCGTCCATGACTTGAAAAAAAGTGTTGAGAATTGATATAGCCTATTTATTACCAGTTTTAGGCCATGATTTAGAGTATTTACAGGTCCAGGGACGTTTTCGAGATACTTGGAACTTTTGGAGCATTTAGAGGAGAAGAATCCGTAGCTGACTATTTGAGTAGTCGAAGTACAAGACTATCGTTGAACGACAACACAACCTTGGAGTCGACAGATGCTAAAAGACCAAGGTCGATCGATGCTGCAAACTTGCCATCGATCGACATTCAAATCACAGGCAGGCCATTGAAAATCCCAAGTTTAGAAGACAAATGACGAGAATATCCTGGACGGGTTTTGACCTAACTATTAGAGTTTTTATATTTATGCTTATGTATTGACTGTTGAAATAAGTGAGTACATGAAGACATTAATACCAAGAAGAGATCAAGAGAAGAGAGGAAGAAGACTTGAAGAAGACTCAGGCAGTTTGAAATTCAAAACTAGATCTGCTGGAAAACAGCTGTCATGCACTTATGTTTCTCTCTCTCTCTCTCTCTCTCTCTTCTATCTGTCTTTAAAACTCTTGTAAAGCCACGAAAATGTGAATAAGAAGCTGAGTATTCTCTCCATTCTCTCTATTCTCTTTATTCTCCCTATTCTCTGTTTTTTTTCTCTAAAGATTTCATGGTATCAGAGCCTGGTTACTGATAATCTGGGTGTGTGTTCTTCATTTAACAGTAAAGGTTGAAACTTTCTAGAGATTCAAGGAAAGTTTGAAGTTTGAAGCTTTCTTTCACTAGATCTAAAGTCTTTTCTGGTTGATTCATCTCAAAGTCTCAACCTTTCCTGGATTTGAAACTCGAGTGTTCTTCAGCTTCATAAAGACTCAAGCTTTTCCAGATCTGTTTTTTTTTCTTTTTCGAAAAATCTGGGTTCTTTCTTGAGTGTTCTTGGTGTTCTTGAGAGTTCTTGGTGTTCTTGAGTGCTTTTGGCGTTCTGGGTTTGGTCAAGTCTTTCTGATGAAGACAACCAGTCTCAACAGTGAAAGAAAGCAAAGATCTAGTTTTTCAGTGAAGACTGAAGAGGAAAATGGTGGAATCTGGTCCAGTTGGGCAAAGGCAGCTTTGGGAAGCTGTATGCTGTGGAGAAGTCATGTAAAGGAGAAACCTTTAAGAGAAATGGCTACAGAAGAAGGTCAGGCGTGGAGTCTGAAGTATGAAGAAAGAGCTGTTCAAGAAATCAGTACAAGGGGTGAGATTGTAACAGCTTATGGGAGTAGATCCAATCTGAGAAAAAGAAAGGAAGAACTCCAGAAGATTGTTCAGCATACACATGAGATGTGTAAGAAGAACAAGAAACAAACATTGATTTAGAATGGTGCAAGATGCAAGAAGGGAAGGCTGAGGAGACTTTCCATGACTTGGATCAGAAGGAAAAATACTCAAAGGAAGAGTAGAAAGGCTGGTCAGTTAAAAGGAGATATGGAGGTCAAAATGGCCAAGAAAGCTGTGCAACAGATGATTAGAGGAGAGTGCTCTTACTCTGCCTACATGGGTAGCTCAGTGGAGAAGAAAGTGGATATGAGACATCAGGAGACAACAGGAGCTGATGGTTTCGTTACCAGGAAGGAATGGGAAGGATACATAAAGGAAATCCAAGCCTTGGTCACTGCCAAGAAGCGCAGCAGACAGTCCAATGCTAATGAATAGATCACTAAGCCTATCATCATTGACTCTGGAGCAACGCATCACATGATCAGTGATAGGAGCTTGATGAGTGACATTAAAGCCACTACAGGAAGTGTTAAGATAGACAATGGTGATCAGATTCCAATAGAGGGGATAGGACACTTGAAACTGTTTGAGAAGGATTCAGCGGCTTTCTACCTGCCTAGGTTTACATCCAATTTGATATCTGTGAAGAGGGCAACAGTGGACCTTAATTGTCAAGGTGTCTTCAGGCCAAATGAGGTGGAGTTTCAAGACCTGGAGTCTGGACAAGTTATTGGTAGAGGAGATGTCAAAAATGAGCTCTACCACCTTCACACAACTAAGCTCTCTAAACCCTTTAACTCTGTTTGTTTAAGTAGTGCTACTGATAGGATTGAAAGCATTACTTGGCATGCTAGGTTGGGTCATCCTCATACTCGAGCAATAGAACTGATTCTTCCTGCTTTATCATTCAATCATTTAGAGTGTGAGGCTTGCATATTAGGGAAGCACTGTAGGACTGTTTTCCCAGCATCTGAAACTATATATGGGAACTGCTTTGATCTAGTTCACTCTGACGTGTGGACATCCCCATGTGTGTCTAGGGACAATCAGAAGTATTTTGTGACATTCATTGATGAAAAGTCTAAATACACTTGGATCACTTTGCTTCCATCTAAGGATAGAGTTCTGGATGCCTTTATAAACTTCCAAGCATATGTTACTAACCATTACAATGCTACTGTGAAGGTACTAACGTCTGATAATGGAGGTGAATACACCAGTCATGCCTTCAAGAATCACATGGATAAGCATGGAATAGTGCATCAGACCAGTTGTCCCTACACGCCACAGCAGAATGGGGTTGCTGAAAGGAAGAATAGATACTTGATGGAGGTTGCTAGATCCATGATGTACCACACCAATGTCCCTAGGCGTTTCTGGAGTGATGCTGTTCAGACTGCTTGCTATCTCATCAATAGGATCCCAACCAAGGTACTGAAGAATCTGTCTCCATATGAAGTGTTGAACAAGACCAAGCCTTACATAGATCATCTGAGAGTCTTTGGGAGTCTATGCTATGTCTTGGTTCCTGGAGAACAGAGAAACAAGCTGGATGCAAAGAGCACTAGAGCTATGTTCATTGGGTACTTAGTAACCCAAAAAGGATATAAGTGCTATGATCCAGTAACAAGGAGAGTATTGGTATCCAGCGATGTGAAGTTCATGGAAACAAAGGGGTATTATGAGGAGAAGAACTGGAAGGACCTAGAGGATATGTCTAATGAACCAGAGAATAAGGCAGTGAATCTGAGGAACCTATTGGAGAAGCTTGGGATAGACATGTCCCAGAATCAGGAGATAAGAAGGAACACTCCTTCTGATCAGGTTAGAGAAGCTGAAAGAATAATCCCTCTTGATCATGAGAGGGGGAGTGAATCTGAATCAAGTGTGCAAGAGCAGCACCAAGAGGATTCAGCACATCATGATCAAGATGTGGCTCAGTCAAGTGAAGATGAGCAGGAAGAATATCATGACCCAGAGGAGGTTAATGATACAGAAGCAGAGGATCAGACTCAAGTTCAGCCATTGCGGAGGAGTGAAAGGTTGAAGAATAGGATGCCAGAAACAGAAACTCAAGAAGAAACTCAAGAAGAGGTTCAGCCTCTGCGAAGAAGCACTAGGGAGAGAAAGGATCCTTCCAACTGGGTAAACACGAGAGTGTACTACAATGCCCAGGCTGTGAAGCATCCTTCTCAAGCTATGTGTTCCTTTGCAGAGTATCCAGAAGAACACATGGTGTTTATGTGTAATCTGGATGAAAGTGACATTCCAAGATCCTATGAGGAAGCTATGAAGGACAAGGAATGGAGAGAATCAGTGGGCAGTGAAAGGGATGCAATGATCAAGAATGACACTTGGTATGAGAGTGAACTACCGGAAGGGAAGAAGGCTGTGACTAGTAGATGGATCTTCACAATCAAGTATCTGGCAAATGGAAAGGTTGATAGGAAGAAGACCAGATTGGTAGCAAGAGGGTTTACACAAACCTATGGAGAAGATTACATTGACACATTTGCTCCTGTTGCCAAGCTACATACAGTTCGAATCATCCTATCAGTTGCAACCAATTTGGAGTGGGATTTGTGGCAGATGGATGTGAAGAATGCTTTCTTGCAAGGAGAGCTTGAGGATGAAGTATATATGCATCCTCCTCCTGGTTTTGAGTATCTAGTAAAGCCAGGAAATGTTTTGAGATTGAAGAAGGCTATATATGGGCTGAAACAATCACCAAGGGCATGGTATAGGAAGCTAAGCACTACTCTGAATGGAAGAGGCTTCAGGAAGTCTGAATTAGACCATACTCTCTTCACCTTAACAGGACCTTCAGGGATCATTGTTATTCTGGTGTACGTGGATGATCTGATCATCACAGGGAATGATAAGGCAGGGATTCAAGCCACTAAAGACTTTCTCAAGTCTGTGTTTGATATCAACGACTTGGGGGAGATGAAGTACTTCTTGGGTATTGAGATATGCAGATCTAAGGAGGGTCTGTTCATGAATCAGAGGAAGTATACTCTAAATATGGTAAAGGGAGCTGGCGTGCTTGGAGGAAAGACAGCCAAGACACCTCTTGAAGAGGGGTACAAGGTTTTACTTGAGGGGGAGATTGAAGAAAAACAACTGTTTGAGGATGCTAAACTTTACAGGAAGATGGTTGGAAAACTGATATACTTGACTATCACAAGACCAGATATATGCTTTGCAGAGAATCAAGTAAGTCAGCATATGGAGGCACCAAAGGTCCATCACTGGAAAATGGTTGATAGGATACTGAGGTACTTGAGTGGAACTCCTGGACAAGGAGTTTGGATGGGATGTAATGGCAGTACAGAAGTAGTTGGGTATTGTGATGCTGATTGGGCAGGAGATAGAGTGGATAGGAAATCAACTACTGGGTATTGTACATTCGTTGGAGGAAACCTGGTTACTTGGAAGAGTAAGAAGCAAAAGGTTATCTCCTGCTCAAGTGCTGAGGCGGAGTATAGAGCTATGTTGAAGCTGACAAATGAGCTGGTATGGATCAAAGGTATTCTCAAGCATCTGGAGATTGAACACACCTCTCCTATGACAATACATTGTGATAATCAAGCAGCAATTCATATTGCATCTAACTCAGTCTTCCATGAGAGAACTAAGCACATAGAAGTTGATTGTCATAAGGTGAGGCAGATGATTGTCTCAGGAGTGACATTGCCATGCTATACAAGGAGCGAGGATCAACTTGCGGATAAGTTCACCAAGGCTGCGAGATTAAAGACAATGGAGTCCATCCTTTCAAGGTTGGGACTCATTGATCTTACTCCAAACAACTGATCCCCTCGTCATGAGGTCTTTACTCTTTTCCTTATCAAGGTTTTATCCCTAAATAAGGTTTTCTTTGGTAAGGTTTTTAATGAGGAAGATCTCATGGCATTCCAAGCTTGACTTGTTCCACATGGTCAAGCTTGAGGGGGAGTGTTGAAATAAGTGAGTACATGAAGACATTAATACCAAGAAGAGATCAAGAGAAGAGAGGAAGAAGACTTGAAGAAGACTCAGGCAGTTTGAAATTCAAAACTAGATCTGCTGGAAAACAGCTGTCATGCACTTATGTTTCTCTCTCTCTCTCTCTCTTCTATCTGTCTTTAAAACTCTTGTAAAGCCACGAAAATGTGAATAAGAAGCTGAGTATTCTCTCCATTCTCTCTATTCTCTTTATTCTCCCTATTCTCTGTTTTTTTTTCTCTAAAGATTTCATTGACAGCATGCTGAGTGTGCAAGTGCATGTTAGACTAAGAAAAGTTATAGTTCTTGGTTTTTAGGGGAGAAGATTCATAACTCTTTAGGGAGATTTGTATTGGAACCCTAGTATTTTATCTATGCATTATATTCAGACTATTGTTCTTTCTTTGATTATTTCTAAGTAGTCATCAACTAGATGTAGGGTTGAATGATAGCAATCATGGATTAGCCCAAAAGTAGGATTGCTAGTTAAGTTAATATCCATCAATTGGGTTGTGATTAATGGTTGCATTCTAGACTAGCTAACTAGAATCTCGTAACTAGGACATGGACGACTACGAGAGTGGGTTATGTGTCAGAATAGACTCCATTGAACTAGGTTGTTAACTGCATGCGAGAGCTGGTCTAGTAAGTCTGGTCGACTTATCAAATCTTGTTCACACTTCCTTATGACTTCACCGTCGATCGACATCAGGCCATAGCCTTAGATCGATGGCCTTTCCTTTTGCTCGCATACAAGAATTGGAGTTAAAAGGGTCATAATAGTTAATATTTGAGTTCTACTATATTTACATATTCGTGCTTCCTATCCACTATAATCCATTAGGCTTGAAACCCTAGATCTAGCATATTTACATTTGCATCAAGTTAGTTTATTAGAATATTTCCATATTTGCATTATTTCCATATTTGCATTATTAGCATATTTCCATATTACATCTCTACTTCTTGATAAAGAATATTTCCTCAACTGATTGTTCGTCACCAATATTTATCCACCTAGCTTAATCTTTAGAAAGAAGAAATCTATTGTGTGTCATTGTTCTTTCCCTAAGTACTACATCTGATCTCTTTTGGCAAGAGTAATGTATGTGTGTTAAGAATACGGTAATTTGATAGTTAATTGTTTAGGATATTTATACCATGCTAGAACAATAAAAGCACGCGTAACTCCTTAGGGAGAAGATTCATAACTCCTTAGGGAGATTTGTATTGGAACCCCAGTATTTTATCTATGCATTATATTCAGGCTATTGTTCTTTCTTTGATTATTTCTAAGTAGTCATCAACTAGATTTAGGGTTAAATGATAGCAATCATGGATTAGCCCAAAAGTAGGATTGCTAATTAAGTTAATATCCATCAATGAGTTGTGCTTAATGCTTGCATTCTAGAGTAGCTAACTAAGATCTCGAAAGTAGGACATGGACGACTACGAGACTAGGTTCTGCGCCAGAATTGACTCCATTGAGCTAGGTTGTTAAGCGCATGTGAGAGCTGGTCTAGTAAGTCTGGTGGACTTATCAAATCTCGTTCACACTTCCTTCTGATTTCACCATCGATCGACATCAGGCCATAGCCTTCGATCGATCGTCTTTCCTTTTGCTCGCATACGAGAGTTAGACTTAAAAGAGTCAGAATAGTTAATATTTGAGTTCTAGTATATTTACATATTTGTTTCTCATATCCACTATAATCCATTAGGCTTAAAACCCCTAGATCTAGCATATTCACATTTGCATCAAGTTACTTTATCAGAATATTTCCATATTTGCATTATTTCCATATTTGCATTATTAGCAGATTCCATATTGCATCTCTACTTCTTGGTAAGGAATATTTCCTTAACTGATTGTTTGCCACCAATATATATATTCACCTAGCTTAATCTTTAAAAATAAGAAATATATTGTGTGCCATTGCTCTCCCTGGATTCAATCCATATCTACACCTGATCTGTTTTGGCCAGAGTAATATTTGTGTGTTAAGACTAAGGTAATTTGATAGTTAATTGTTTACGCATGTCAAATTTGGCGCCGTTGTCGGGGAGCAATGATCACCATTAGATTTAATTTCTAAGATTTAGTCTAGGCTTGTTACTACATTCAAGTTACTAATTTTTTTTTCCTTGTTTTTCAAGTGCATGCAAAGACACACCAGGAGCAATAAAGGACAAGAACTATTATTCTCTGACCCCGATAAACTAACGTACGATCCGCAAAGAAAGACAACAAGCATCGATCGACAACACCTATACTGCGTCGATCGACACTTCTTTACGGACAGCGTCGACCAACATCAGAACTCGAGCATCGATCGATAGAAGCAGACGAGTTCAGATGGTTGCGACTATTATACTGACTCGGGATGAGAATGGGAACCTGCATGACCAAGAAGGTCATCTGCGTAATGCAGCAGGTCAAAAGATAGACAATCTTGGGGCTGTAATCCCTGATATAGAAGCAGAAGCAGACTCTGTAGCAGCTCAACATGAAGCTAATGCCCAAGCTTCTCATAGAACACTGGCTGACTACAACCGTCCAGACTAGTTCTATGCCAACAGATCTGCCATTCGCCCTCCAGCTTTACCATGGGTTACGACATGAGCACCCTATGGATCATCTGGAGCTATTTGAGGATCTAGTAACTGCTATCAAAGCCAATGGAGTCCCCGAGGACTATCTCTTTTGTAAGCTCTTCAAGTACTTACTTGCTGGAGAAGCTTCGTATTGCCTTAAGCAGTTACCACCAGGATCCCTGACATCCTGGAATGACATCAAGAACGCTTTCTTGCGTAACTTCTTTGATGATGCAAGAGAAGAAGATCAGAGGAGCAAGATCGCTACTTTTTCACATGAACCCTAAGAATCTTTCAGAAACTCTTGGATGAGATTCAAATCGTACCAAAGAGATTGTCCACATTGTGGGTTCAACGAAGTGCAACTTCTCATAACTTTCTTTAGAGGTATTGGATTACAGTACCAGATGGCTTTGGACACAGCTAGTGAGGGAAATTTCAGCACTAGGAATCCTGAAGAAGCTACAAGGTTGATTGAGAATCTGGCATCCAGCAACAACACCAAGAACACAGACTTTGAAATACAGAAATCTACTCTAACTATGAGCAAGGATCAGACTTCAAGGCAAAACTGGATAGTGTTCATAAATTCTTCAGAAAGCAAGTCACTTTTGCAGAAGTAGAAGCAATAGAGTCTGGAGATGATGAGATTGAAGACGAGGATGTGAACTACATTGAGGGGAATGGTTTCCAGACACAAGGGAATCCAGGTTTCAACAGGAACTCCTATGGGATGGTCAAAGGAGTAGCTTTAATCAGGATTCACAGCGAAAACCTTCAAAACAACAGAACTTATGGATCTTCTTACTACTAGAATCCTCCTCCAGAGTCTCAAGAAAGAAAAATTGAAGCAATGGTTGACAGGGTTTTAGAGGGACAGCAGAAGAAGCATGTGGATTTAAAATGAAAAGATAGATGGGATGTACCTCAACCTAAACACTAAGTTCAAAAATCCCAACACCCATGTGAAGAAGCTGGAGAATCAAGTGCTACAAACAAGTGAAACCATTAGGAGACATGAGAGCCTAATTAAGAAGAAAATTGAGGCTGGACAGAAGCACCACGTCAATGTATTGATTGATGATGATTTTTGGGAGGAAGTTAAGAGGGAGAGGCTCCAAGAAGGATATTTTCGTGTGGAAAGTTTGATGTCATTCGGCAGTTCGCATTGGTGTCGAGCGACACTAGACAATGAGCATCGATCGACAACGAATCTTGCATCATCAGTAGCTTCGTGTGAATCGACAAACATCGATTGACACCTACATGAGATAGTCGGCCGATAGAGAGATTGAGAAATCAATCGACAATTCAACCTTAGCATCAATCGACATATGAGGAAGCTGGTTCGACTACCACGCATTGCTGCAAATTTGATTGCACGTCCAACCAGAAAGGTTTTAGAATAGTATACTGACACATCTGAAAGTATGGATCTTGATAGAGAAGATGAGGGACACTCCAAGAGGAAGCAAAAGATCACCAAACATCTACGTAGAGAAGAAAATGAAAAAGAGATGGATAGCTTTACCAAAAGAGTTTTCAAAATTCCTTTAGATACTCCTTTTGATGAAGCTTATTATACTCAAAGGTTGTGGAATTTTTTCAGGGAAACAAGGGCGACAGACGATGATATAGAGGCCATGTTCAATCATCTCAGAGAAAAGATGAAACAGAGGACCTGTCGGAAGAAGAAAAGTGATCCTGGAAAATTTGTGGAGCCATGTCTGATCAAAAGGCACAAGTTTCCCAACGCCCTCTGTGATACTGGATCATCGGTGATCATCATACCCAGACCTATGGAAGAAGAGATGATCGAGTACCGTGGTATTGCTATGGAAGAGGCTGGTGTTTTTCATATTTCCAATTGACTCGGGAAATCGACATCGATCGACGGTAACCCTATGCCATCGATCGATACTGAGCTAGAAGCACCATCCGCAGTAGTTTCTGCTGCAGAACACGAGAAGGAATATGGTTATCTACAACCAGACGAGTTCGGTATCATGAGAGATCCAGATGGTCACGCTAGAGCTATGGATGGCAGACTACTAAATGTCACGAGGGAAGATATTGCAGATATTCTTGCCATGGCTAATGGAGCTGGAAACCTTTTTGTGCAGCATTGTGGCTATCGAGCATCGATCGACAGTCACCATACACCATCGATCGACACAAGTTTAGTATGCGAAGGATACGTATGAACATTACAGAGAAGAATAGCAGATTAAATATTGCAGACTAGCATCAGAAGACGCTGGCTGGGTGATGAACACAAGAGTGGATAATCAAGCAGCGATCACCAGTTACTCCTGGCCTTCTAACGACATTAGACGAGAACCAGAACACGAACTTAGAGAAGAAGATACAGATATTGGTAATCTTAGACCGGATGAGTTCGTAATTTTCAGAGACCAAGAGGGACGTGCACGGGCTCTTTGTGGGAGACTCCTACAGTTATCTGAGGATGTAGCAGATGCCCTTATTATGGCTAAGGGATCGACTAATATATTTGGACAGCAGCAGCAGACATCGATCGACGCACATAATACAGCATCGATCGACATTGAGGGGCAGAAGAACAAGCCAATCCATAATATTCCATACACTACCAAGCATCCATCGATCGACAACAACACCAGGCCATCGATCGACTATCAGTTTGAGCAAGGTACGAGAGCTTTTGATACTGAGGGCAACAGAATTTTCCGTTGGGAAAAGAAATATGAGTATGGCATCTACAGAGATGAGAATGGTAATGCACGAGATACAGACGGAAGGGTAGTGAATGTGCAAGCTGAAGACATCAGAGCAGTTCTAGAGAGAGCCAATTTGTTTGAGCAGAGCTACATATGTTTACCAGAACATGCACCACAGATCGCTATGTCTAAGAAGGATCAACAGACATACAACAGAGAAGAGACTGCGATCTACAAAACTCAAGAGATGTCACTGGATGATTTCTACAAGAGGCTGGATGATGTCTATTATCCTATAGACACTGCCTCACCGGTTTGACTGCACGTATGGATAAGATGAAGCAAGATTTAGATATTGTTCAGAGACAACATGCGATTGGGGCAGATGACCTGGCATTGATTGATGGCAACATCAAACCATCAATCGACACTGAAAACAACGAATAGAAGACGACATCAGAAATAAAATTGGTTGATAAGTTCGATGAGATTGCTTTTTCTCAGAGTCTGATGAAGTAAGTCTCAGCAAATGAAGGATTTATCAGAGACTACAGCTGCCAGACTTAGAATGCTACAACTTAGTATTGAGAAACTACAAGAAGGAATGCATTCCATTGCATTTACGAGAATAGTTACAAGGAATGAAAAAACCAGAGGAGATGAGGCAATAAGAAGCTTCATTAGTACATGGTTTCAGAAGAGCAAAGAATATGTATACGCTTGTTTTCCAAGTGTTAATCGAACTTCATACTAGTCAGAGAGTTCACAACGTCAAGCTTAAGATTATAACCAAGTGCTGAGTGGGAGGCAACCCACTGTTTAGTAAGCCTTTATTTCGTTTTTATACTACTTATTTCGAATTTTACTTTTTTTTATAGACTGTTTGAGTCCACCATCGATCGGCACCATAGAGGCACCATCACTCGACATTGGATCGCGACCATCGATCGACCACACACTCCTACCATCGATTGATACTCTTTACAAAGTCTAGTATCGAGTTTTCTACTTAATCTATTTACTTATGATTTAATTTTTCCTAACCAATCTTGGACGGATTATACCGAGGACAGTATAATTTAAGTATGGGGGGAGGTTCGCTAATGCTAGTTGATTTGTTTTGAGTTTTATTTGCTATATATATAAGTTTTTCAAAGAGTTTTATTGAGTCAATAAGGGCCTATGATCAAGATTTATTATTGACTAACCACACTTTAGCACCAATTTAGAAGGTTGTTGCAGAGATTACTAGAGATACCAAATTCGATCATCCTGCCACTATATCACACTTGCTTAGAAAGTTTGAAGGAACCAAAGCTGATTTCCAACACTAATCCTGACATTATCTGCTTGCTTTGGAGCTTGGTATACATTGATTCGGATTCCTTCTGCAAGTTTGTAGGTACAATTCATTGCACCTTTTTATCCCTTCTCTCTTTCTCTTCAGCATCTACGTAATAGCTTAAAATATTGAGATGACTTCCCGAGATGTAGAGGGGTAAGTAAATTACCTATGACCCACTATTCTAATTCGGAGGCACGATCACACATTGTTTGAAGCGAGGGGTAGGTACATTACCGATGACCCCACTATTCGCCTACAACTTTACCCAAAAAGAAAAAAAAGAGAAAAGCAAAGAAAAGAAAAAGAAGAGGAAAATCGAAAATGAGATGGCAAGATGGACTGTATCAGCATCATTGCCCATTAAGTTTGAAATCTAGAAATATTCAGAGGGAAAAGGGGGAAGAAAGCAATCAGAGAAGACCTTGTGCTTAGTTTTTCAGATACTTGCAGAGGTAGAGTCCATGTTTTCTTTGATCGATACTCCCAAGGTAAAGCCAACACTTTTATTTTATGCAAAGAGATGAAATCAGTAGAGGGGTGAGTCAGACTAGTATTTGCTAAGTTGTTGGTAGACTGGACTTGGTTGTTGTTAGAATTCATGAGTGTTTGTCTCATGTCAAGAGAGTATTTAGTCAACTTGTGACTAAATTCCTTTCTACCAACAACAAGAACTCACAACTACAAGGAAGAGACAATCAACTTGTGATTGAATCCTCTCAGCAAAACACTCTACACACCATCTAAATCTAACAAGATAAAGTGGCTGTGAGATTGATACAAGAACTAGAATTAAACTATCTCTAGTATGAATCTATCCTTGTGAAGTAACACAACACTTATAGTTTGTGTACTTAAGACTAAAAAGAGATAGAATCAGTAAGCTAGAGTAAGAGAAGATTAATAAAGAGTTTAGAGGTGATTTTAACAAGTATTAGGCTGCCTTAAGAGAGGAAGAGCTAAGGTAGCCTCTAAACCATGATGCTTAACTCCTTACATTGTAAATATTGATTAAACACAAGCAAGAGAGAGAGAGCCACGAATTTAGAGTGAGAAACTTGTTCTTCTTACTTACTTCATTCAGAATCAAGATACAAAACATATATAGAGTTTAAACTTGCATGAAAGGGGACAAGGAGACAAGAACATCATAATTGGGTTTGGAAATAGTAATATCCACTTCCAACAACTCCAATTTGAATTTGAACTTGTAGATCCACATTTGAACTTCAAATCCCCTTCTAGAAGCTCTCTTAGGCGTGCTCAGGTTGAGCTGAGAAAGCCTCTCAGCTTCCTTGCCTTCCAAGCCACTCTAGATTAAATCACTCTTGCTTGAGCGGGCAGCAGAACACCTGCAACTTGTAACTGGTGTAACTTCCAAACCATAACTCTTTTTGGACTGATTCCAATTCGCCGCGTGCCCTTGATGAGTGTAGAATGTAGGACAATTGGTTTCATGGTCAAATTCTTCATGGTTAAGAATTTACACCCCTTTTCCTGAGACATGCCAGTGTGAACTCCATCACTAGCATTTTTCTTCTTCATTCTAATACTCCCCCTCAAGCTTGACCATAGGAGATCCTTGGGCAAGCTTGGAACCTTGAAGAAGCTCCCTCATTAAAAACCTTAGCAAGAAAACCTCATGGGACAAAACTTTCTAAGGGAAAAAGAGTGGACTTCTACAAAGCCTAGGGATTGGCCAATGAGTTCTATGTGTCTTAGAACCAGTGTGGTTGGACACATAGACTCTGGATCAAGGCCTTTCTTAAACAGCAAGTATGAACTCCATAACTTGCGCACATCATTTCTTGGATCATCTCTTCTACAAGCTGGTTTGTTGTCTCCCTCTTTCTTGTGACTTCTTGCCATCTTCAAGGAGAGTTATGGTCTACCAGCTTCTGCTATAGAGAACTCCAAGTACCTTCTACATAGTGCATAAACACTTGCATCAATTCTCAAGGCATAAACCAATCAATTCATATTTATAGATTGAAATGGTTACTCCCCTTGCATATGGTTGGTATGAATGGTGAGGAGTGTCTCTTGGACACTTGAATCCTCCATATTATCTGAGGTGAGGCAATGGACGACTTGGACCTTCAGGATAGCTCACCATTACCCCTCCTCAAGCTTGATCCGGAGAGAATAAGTGAAGGATCAAGCTTGGAAGTGAGCACATTGAGTATTGAAACCAGGAGCGCATCACCCCTACAGCTGCGCTTAAGTCAACCGGTTCCTCCCTTAGTCTTTTCTCCACTGCCTCTTGTAAGTCTTTTGAACCAGGAGCTCAACACCCAAACAGGCTGCGCTTCTTCAACCGGTTTCACACACAAAACATCTCTCCATGGTCAGGAATGTACATCATGTGTAGGCTCTGAATGACACAGGAATATACATCATGTGTAGGCTCTGATCAGCATGGACAATGTCCTTATTCTTTGTCTTGGACTGGTGATGAACAGAGACAACACTTGTGTACCTGAAACACCACTCAAACTCCAGCAAGAATTAGACCACACACACTAGGATCAGATCTTGATAACTCACCAATTCTGATCCCAATGATTTAAGAAAAGTAACCAGTGAATAAGTAACCAGAGAGTAAGTGAATGAGTAACAAGAGAGTGAGAGAATGAGTAACCAGAGTATTAGTAGAATGATCCATGGCATGGTCCATGATCAAACTGGGAGAGAACCAGTCACATCTGAGCTGATCCATCAACTTCACCCAAAAGGTCTCCATTGGTTCTAACTTCAGTATGCGCTTGCACCTCCAGGCAATAGACTCCTTCTGTCAAGCTGATGCATCGCTTTCCACCAGACTCTTCACACCAGGTTCTTCAAGCTGGGGCAATCGGTTCTAACCTCAGATATGTTCTGTGCCCATACATTTAACTTCATGCCTCAATGAGACTATGATCATATCAGTAATTTGAATCTGTAAACTTAGAACATCAAAGACAGAATCAGTGGTGGAACTTCCTAGTGAGGGCACACTCACGCTTGTGGAAGTTCCAAGAGTGCCAAAGAGAGTGAATGATCATTGTAAAATGAGAGAAACAGATTGTAAGAATATGATAACAAGACTGAGAATATAAGTAACGAAAAGTGTCGTGGATGATGGTGAGATGGAGAGTATAAGCGGAAACATCTTCAGTCCATGACCTTCGAGGTTCTATGGCTGAGAAAAACATCAAACCACAACCCTAAGGTGTTCATGGTTGATCACCAATTCTGGAGGGGCAATGACTTCTCAACCAGTCTTTCATTACATGGATGCAAGGACATGCTCCCTTCAAGAGATTCCTGCAACCTTAACAACAACAATAACTCATTAAGAGATTAGATCACGCAAAGGTGATTTCTGGAGAACAGAACAAGAGTCAATGGAATACAATTCTTTATCCATCAACCAAGTTCAAAAGCCATAAAGGCCAAGAGAAGAAAACCTTTTCTTTCAAAGAAATCTTCTAAAGCAATTTTTAAAAAAAAATTTTCTAAGGAATTAAAACCTTTTACAATGGCTTTAATAAACCAAGAATTCATCAAGAACTTATCAAAAATAATTTTAAAATACTTTTCCAGAATTTAAAAAAATACTTTCCAAAACCTTTTCATAAGGAAAATCAATTTTCAAAAAAAAAACAATTTCAAGAGTATTCAAACTCAAAACAATCCTTTAATTCACTCTCCATTCCTCAAGCATAGATTTTTACAGATTTAATAGCCCAAGCTTATTAAGAGAAACAAGAGGAGAGGAATAAAAGAGTTTCAAATCACAATGCAAAACATTTTTCAGAATTCAAAATCCTTTCAAAGAACACACATATCTTTGAAATCGATTTTTTCAAGTGTTTTCAAGACACAAGTTTAATCTTTTCTCCCTCCCTCAAGCAGGTATGAACAGACTTTATTCTTTCATCCAAAAGCTTAAACAATGAGGAGATCAAGGGGAGAGTCATTGATTTAAAAAAAAAACATTTAAAGACTTGCATCTTGAGTAAACACTCAGATTTTGAAATCATAACTCATCTAAACTCTCTACTGTCCAAGTTTTGAATCCTAGCCACATAGCTCCTCAAAACTAATTTAAGTCAGAGAGAGAGAGAGAGTTTCAGATGAAGAAATAGACACAAAAGAAGTGAGTTCATCCCAAGAAGAGCAACTAGGCTCTGATACCATGTTAGAATTCATGAGTGTTTGTCTCATGTCAAGAGAGTATTTAGTCAACTTGTGACTAAATTCCCTTCTACCAACAACAAGAACTCACAACTACAAGGAAGAGACAATCAACTTGTGATTGAATCCTCTCAGCAAAACACTCTACACACCATCTAAATCTAACAAGATAAAGTGGCTGTGAGATTGATACAAGAACTAGAATTAAACTATCTCTAGTATGAATCTATCCTTGTGAAGTAACACAACACTTATAGTTTGTGTACTTAAGACTAAAAAGAGATAGAATCAGTAAGCTAGAGTAAGAGAAGATTAATAAAGAGTTTAGAGGTGATTTTAACAAGTATTAGGCTGCCTTAAGAGAGGAAGAGCTAAGGTAGCCTCTAAACCATGATGCTTAACTCCTTACATTGTAAATATTGATTAAACACAAGCAAGAGAGAGAGAGCCACGAATTTAGAGTGAGAAACTTGTTCTTCTTACTTACTTCATTCAGAATCAAGATACAACACATATATAGAGTTTAAACTTGCATGAAAGGGGACAAGGAGACAAGAACATCATAATTGGGTTTGGAATAGTAATATCCACTTCCAACAACTCCAATTTGAATTTGAACTTGTAGATCCACATTTGAACTTCAAATCCCCTTCTAGAAGCTCTCTTAGGCGTGCTCAGGTTGAGCTGAGAAAGCCTCTCAGCTTCCTTGCCTTCCAAGCCACTCTAGATTAAATCACTCTTGCTTGAGCGGGCAGCAGAACACCTGCAACTTGTAACTGGTGTAACTTCCAAACCATAACTCTTTTTGGACTGATTCCAATTCGCCGCGTGCCCTTGATGAGTGTAGAATGTAGGAAAATTGGTTTCATGGTCAAATTCTTCATGGTTAAGAATTTACACCCCTTTTCCTGAGACATGCCAGTGTGAACTCCATCACTAGCATTTTTCTTCTTCATTCTAATAGTTGTTATACTAGGATAGGGTATATAAAGTTTCTCTGTGATTGACTTGATAGAATGTGGTTGCAACAAAGTAAGGTGACAGTTATACTTAGACATTATGTGAGTCTCCGCTTTTCAAAACCTCTTTCACAGACTTAGTTTGCTTGAGTACAAGCAAAAGGTTAAGTCGGGGGGAGTTGATGTAGCCTATTTGTTACCAGTTTTAGGCCATGTTATAGGCTCTTTTTAGGGTCTATTATGTGTTTCTAGGATATGTTTTAGAGTATTTACATGTCCCGAAACGTTTTGGAGATATATGGAGATACTTGGAGCTTTTGGAGCATTTAGAGGAGAAGAATATGTAGCTGACTATTTGAGGAGTCGAAGTACAAGACTGTCGTCGATCGACGACACAACCTTGGAGTCGACAGATGCTAAAAGACCAAGGTCGATCGATGCTACACACTTGCCATTGATCAACATCCAAATAGCAGACAGCTGATTGAAAAGTCCAAGTTTAGAAGACAAATGACGAGAATGCCCTGGACGGGTTTTGACCTAACTTTTAGGGTTTTTATATTTATGCTTATGTATTGAGAGCATGCAGAGTGTGCAAGTGCATGTTCGACTAAGAAAAGTTATAGTTCTAGGTTTTAGGGGAGAAGATTCATAACTCCTTAGGGAGATTTGATTTGAACCCCAATATTTTATCTATGTATTATATTCAGACTATTGTTCTTTCTTTGATTATTTCTAAGTAGTCATCAACTAGATTTAGGGTTGAATGATAGCAATCAAAGATTAGTCCAAAGGTAGGATTGCTAGTTAAGTTAATATTCATCAATTTAGTTGTGCTTAATGCTTCCATTCTAGAGTAGCTAACTAGGTTCTCGAAAGTGGGACATGGACAACTACGAGAGTAGGTTCTGTGTCAGAATAGACTCCATTGAACTAGGTTGTTAAGTGCATGCGGGAGCTGGTCTAGTAAGTCTGGTGGACTTATCAAATCTTATTCACACTTCCTTATGATTTCACCGTCGATCGACATGAGGCCATACCTTCGATCGATGGTCTTTCCTTTTGCTCGCATACAAGAATTGGAGTTAAAAGGGTCAGAATAATTAATATTTGAGTTCTAGTATATATACATATTTGTGCTTCCTATTCACTATAATCCATTAGGCTTGAAACCCTAGGTCTAGCATATTTACATTTCCATCAAGTTAGTTTATTAGAATATTTTCATATTTGCAGTATTTTCATATTTGCATTATTAGCATATTTCCATATTATATTTCTACTTCTTGATAAGGAATATTTCCTTAACTGATTGTTTGCCACTAATATATATATCCACCTAGCTTAATCTTTAGAAAGAAGAAATCTATTGTGTGTCATTAATCTCTCCCTAAGTATTACACCTGATCTCTTTTGGCAAGAGTAATGTTTGTGTGTTAAGACTAGGGTAATTTGATAGTTAATTGTTTAGGATATTTAACCCTGCTAGAACAATAAAAACACGCATGTCAAGAACCCTCTTGATGGGCTTTGGTAAGTGTACAAGTAGTTGGGCCAACCAAGAGAGCAACTGGATCGAGATTTTTTTCTTTTTGGGCCGAGAAAACCTTGTTTCGCCCATCTCCATATTCAGCATGATCCATATGCCTCTTGAATTGAATAAATTCTTCTTCATACACACTTGGACGTGAAAAGTGACCTCCATAGCTCAGATTGAGCTTAGTTTCTTTTCTCTTAATTCCCATCTTGTTTGCTGTCCAGTCGGTTGCACCTTTATCGCCATGCTTAGGTTTGCCTAAATCAGCCGTCCATGGTTCAATCAGCCCGTCCTCTCTATACACTTTCAGCTAGTTGCATATTCCTTTTTCAAATTGTTTCCAATCTGTATCAAGAATTCTTCTTCTCTCTCTATCCAAAACCTCATAGATCATCCCAATTAGACCTTAAAATTGTCCATTAAGCCAAGCATTGTTCAGTAGCTTAACTCTTTCATTCTTTAGGTTCCACATCTTGAGTTGGAGACTGATCAAGCTGATCAGGATCTCATCATGACCATTTTCATTGCCTCCAACACTTCCCCCATATAAGTGGCCATGTTCTGATCTTGTTGTCTTGCCGCTCCATCGACTCCTCCACCAGTCGGAGCTGAGTTGTGTGCTGCATTAGAGGATTCTCCCACCTCCTCCTAATGCTGATCCTGGGAGCGGTTATTTGGATGATCAGTCCGGGTCTCCACAAGGTTTGCCTGAACCACGTGGGACTCCCCAGCATTATGTCCAGTCACTGGTCCGACTGGTGTTAGGTTCAATAGGTTGACTCCATCCATAGCCGCCGCATACAGTTCAGCTGATCCCTTGTCTTTCTTTCCCCATGTGGTTTTCCTTTTTCCAGCCAGAGGATTAAACATGTTAGGCAATCACCGTAACATATAATAGATCCTAGACTAAGAAAATCCCTATTGTGAGATACGAGATGAATGAGTGGTGTTCCCAATAACTCGACTATCCTAGAATCAAGCATGCTCTAATACCAACTTATAAGACCCCATCCTAGACTCTAAGTAAAGTGAAATTCCTTAGGTTCAACCAAGAATTATCTAGGCCGGACAGTTCATTTAAGGCTTTATATTCTTAAGTTCAATTTGATTATTCTTTGATTCCTATTTTAGAGTCTAAGATCATAGATATTTAGAGTTAGGACAAACGGATATCTTTATTTATGCAACAAAGGCTTGGATAAAAATTAAAGATTTTGTTAAAAGGCTAGTACAATTGTTCGATAATAATATCAGCCTAGTCCACCACTCATCCTTCCTTGGCTTGGGATCTTCACGGCTAAGCCAATTACTTCCCACGATCACCTTCGGTTCCTTAAACCAACAATACATAAGCAGTCTATCGATAATTAGCGAGTGGTTTCTATGCATGCAACTTATGTTCAGATTCTTTCTAAGTCCACCCCGAGATTCCCCTTTATAATTCTCAATCTTCCAAGTCACTTGGACCAATCAGTCAGGTTCAGTTTGTGGATCTGACCAAGCTGTCCAATCACCAAACCAACATCTAACGCCCATACATCGATCAAGACAAACAGCTATGATCCGTGATCTAACATGTCTAACCCTTAGGCCATGGAACGTATGATCGGACCGCCTTACAACCATGGTCTGTTACCCATCCCTAAGGCTAAGTCCATTGATCGTTAAGCAGAAGAAAGTAATGAACGATCAAGTTTAGAGAGAGACGGATGCAACCGTTTCCACCGTTCAACTATAAACCCATTCAGATTCCCCCAAAGGCCATGGGCGATGGGTTAACCGATCCATCAACTCACCTTAGATGTTTCTCAGGAGCTCCTACAAGCTTATATTTCTCCTTAGGATTCATGTTCGGATCAATCTTAATCAACCGTAGTCTAATGCCTTCTTGGCTTGACTATCTGATCAACTCTTCCTCTTCAATCGCCCAAATTTTTCTCTCTCAGATTGACTTTGTGTTCTGAACGCTTTGGTATTAAGGAAAATCCATGCCAAAAATCTCACCCAAGGCCTTGTATTTATAGAAAAAACCCTGCCAACAGCCTTATAGGAAAAAACATATCTTTTAATAACCAAATGGAACATGTCCATACGCGCCTCGGCCAGAAACTGCCCCAACCACTTAGAACGCTTGGTACACGTGCTAAGGCTTTTCACCCCAAGTCTCATAGTTTCCCATGATTGAGCTATGATCTAAGGTTAAGACCTGGCTGACGATCGCCCCAGTGATTGTCCCGACTTGACCAACCGACCTAATTTCTGAATACTCTTTTCACCTGAGTTGAGCTTTTCAGCAGCTGATCCAGCTAGCTGAGCTCGGACTATCAGCTCATCCAGCTGACCTACTTGAATGAGCTCGGAGTTAAGATCTTTCCAGCTTGTCGAGCTAATCTCACTTTTTCCTTAGCTCGGCCAGCTTCATTTCTTTTATATTCTATCCTTTTCTTCGGCCAAGTCCCAATTCCATCCGGACTTAACCCTTCTTCAGACCATGGAACACTTCCCTTGATGTCTTTCGACTAGCTGAACCTTCCCTTGTACCATGGTCCAATCCGACAATTCTATCTAGGATCAGGGACACAACATGTTACATTGTAGTCTCCTAGGAGTATCCAAGGCAGGGGGAAAGATGTAAGACAATTGTGTAGCTTTAATATCTTCCCAACGCTGCCTCCTTTCATTCACAATATTAATAGCATAAAGTTTTGAGCAAGTAATTTGTTTTCTATTTCTGGTATTTGTCCTGCACAAGTGAGTATTTGAGAACTCTTGTGAATTTGTATAAAAACGACTCTTTCAGACCAACAAAACCATATACATCTCCAATGATTATATTCATAGTTGGCTAACGACTTCCAACCGAGTAGAACCTTATTCTGAATTTTAGGATAGTTTCCTCTTGAGCATGAGTCTTTCCGCTTGAGCATGAGTCTCTATTAGACAGCCAACGTATGTGCTAACACTGTTGACCCATTTTCGAACTGCTTTGTGTTTTTGTGCAAGTTGAACCGACACATGTTTCAAACAAAGAGTATGCCATATCTTTTAACCGAATATTTATTTGTTCCAGCTTAAATATGTTGAAGTTTCATTTCCTAAACACTGGATTCTTTTTTCTTTTAAGACTTTTGAGATTGCGAAGAAGGCCCACGAAAAAAGTTCAGCACTATTGCAACTATTTTTCTTTTTGGCGAGATTTCTTTATCAATTAGCTCCTTTTTTACATCATTGATCATCCGACTTTATGCAATATTTTCAAATGGTAGAAATTTGTAGAGAGAAATAAAGTCTTCGCAAATATTCTTTATTTTGTTAAAGATAATTTTTGTCAATTTTTTTTATATGAGTTTCGGGAAAAACGCCATTTAAATCCCAAACTTACAAAAATAAGCTAAAAAGCCTCAACTTTTAGGTATGCCAAAAAAAATTTCAAACTTTCAAAATTTTACCAAAATAATCCAAAACTTATGTTGACTTAGCTTTTTTAAGCATCCTAAAATCAATTTTAGTTTTTCTTAAACTTCCGTTATTTAATTAATATGTGATTCTTATCATTAAAAAAAGAATTTGTGGTATTCTCTTCTTCTCGATAACAAAAAAAATCTTAGTTCCAAAAATCATCATCTAAATCTCTAGATACTACAAGTGAAACTCTTGACTATCTGAACAAAACAGATGGAGAGGGCGAAGAAGCTTGCTCACAGACATCGTAAGAAGAAGGCTGCAACAAGCCAAACAATGGAAGAGGGATACGGAGGACAGAATTTAGGCATAGGTTGTGAGCTTGAGAAAATCGCCGCAGGTGAGAAGACGCAATGAACCTGAACCTGAACCCGACACCGAGAAAGACCCTCAGGATGAGGATGTCGACCGATATGAGGGAGACGAAGGTGCTGGTGATAGCGAATAGGATGAAGTTGAAGAAAATCAAGTAGAAGAGGATGGAGAAAATGGATTAGGCATGGAAGAAGAGAATTGTGAGGATTTATCACAATATTTTGGAGATACCGCGAGAGAAGAAGAGAATGCAAGTGAGGGAGAGAGTGGTGATGATATTTCAGACGATGAGAAGATACCGGATCCATTGTCTTCTGACGAAGACGAAGAGGAGGTAGATCGAAGAGAGTTGTATTCCAATAGTGTTGACAGTGAAGAGCTCTTGGCATTGGGGAAGACATTTGCTTGTGCATCAGATTTCAAACTGGCATTATTAAGGTACTCTTTAAAGACCCGTTATGACATTAAAATGTACAAGTCTACATAACGGGAGATGGGTGCGAGATGCTCTGATGTTGAGTCGAGTTGCCTTTGGAAGATTTATTGTTCTTATGAACCAAACAGGCACAAGATGCAAGTGAAAGTGTATATCAACGAGCATAATTGTATGAGATCAGGCTACTCAAAGATGCTTAAGGTATCGTCAATTGCTTGGCTGTTCGCGGAGAGACTATTTTGGAAAAAAGCAGGAAGCTACACTCTAGGGATTATCAAGAGCATATGGATACACTAAAAAGTATTGTTCAGGTGCGTATAACTCCCTTCAAAACACAAACCCCAATACATGGTTAAGAGCTTTTTTTAGGTTAGGATCAGATTGCAATAACAACCTCAACAACCTTAGTGAGTCATTCAACAAGACAAATAGAGAAGCTAGAAAAAAACCATTGTTTGAAATGTTACAGGATATTAGAAGGCAATTTATGGTTTGTAATGCCAAAAGAGCTCTCTTTGCTTCACATAGTAAGACTAAGTTCACAAAGAAAGTTCAATTGGAGGTTGAAAAGAGATACCAAATGGTGGTATCAGAGCATGGTTCTGATCATGCTCATAAGCCTCAACTTTTTCAATGTTTTATCGAGTCAAAATGAGTCGCTTATGCCACATTAGGAAACCGGTGCGTTCCGCTTAGGTTTAGAATTAGGTTTAAGATTAGATATTAGGTTTAGGTTTAGGATTAGGTTTAGTTTTAGGATTAGAATTAGGTTTAGTCCTTAGTTTAGGTTTAACCCTTTTAGGCGTGCAGATGTCTAACCAAGGATCAGGAGCAGGCGAGTCGTTTGGTATGTCTGGTCATGATGGGTCGAGGTACGCAAACTACCACAACTTTTGGAACTTCCTAGATTCAGCCAACCAGACCGGTGAAAGTGGACCAAGACCGATGGAAGGTGTAGAACGAGCACATAGCGAAGAGAATGTGAATCCCGGAGCTTGGAGGTTATCTGTGTCACCAGCCAACACTCAACGTGCCGAATCCGAACCATTCGTTGGACCACGTCGACCACGTTTATCACATGCTGATCCCGAAGGATCGACGTGGCCAAGAAGTAGTGACCAAGGATGACATGGCGATGACGTGGCGCACACTCATTGGTAGCGATGGATGATGTGGCGATGAACAAATGGCGATTTCTCATTAGCCAAGGAGGAAACTTGGCGACCAAGCTAGTGATCTTCTAGAAGCTGACGACTTGCCTTGCAAGGGTAGAAGACTTGGTGAGGAAGCTAAAGAAGGATCTAGAATGGGAAGCTTGCAAGTTAAGTTTTGTGAGTGGGACACATGTCCACAAAACTTCATGCAAAGTGTCCACATGTCCCACCCAACCTCAGCACCCATTTTCTATAAATACCACACCCCTCTCCCTAATTTTTCCCATCCAAAACCGTGAGTAGACCTTAGAGAGAGAGAGAGAGGTGAGTTTAGTGAGAGAAACCAAAGTTTTTAGAAAGTTTTCGATTTTCTTAGTTTAGCGTTTTTAGGAGGTTCTAGGTAGTCCTTTAGGAGCGATTCAGGTGAGGTCCCTGGATA